>SMDT01000813.1:0-134186 GCA_005392925.1 Aquilaria sinensis
GATATGGTGCCAATGTATCCCGATCAAACCTATCATGAGATGTCTATTTATAATAATCTACTTGGCACCAAACTATCTGACTGGCTCAGTTAATGCCCTCTGACACTTGAGAGTTGGGCCCTGCTCATATAAGTACTATAGCTAGTGCCATGCTTCGTGCTCAAACCCAACAACATTTTACCAAGACCTACCAACTTTTGTTCCCACCTTTGCCTAACCTTAAGTGGTCCTAAGTACCTTAGTGTAATTTCACTATTGAAGACTATGGTATGGTCTTTTACTAATCCTAGCACATGGTATTATCGAAGGATACCCAACTACTCAACCTGTTTCGGTGAATCAGTTGACCATGCCTCCTTAACACCAATACATGTGCCCAAGCCTTATAGTGCAAGTAATATTAACAAGTTTTGAAAACTTATCCACTAACCTTACACTGATAGCCACCTACAACATCAGCCAACTTGTTTCACTTTCTCCTCTGTGGCAAAACCCTCTAGTGTAAGCTAAATTAACAAGCTTAAACTTGTCCATTATCGCTCACATTTGAAAAGTCTTACTCTGGGTTTAGCACTCATCGTCTCTATACCAAACCTCTTAGTGCAAGTTAGCTTAACAAACATATGACTCATCCATTAACCTTCACACAAATAGTTCATTATTGTAGGATTGGTACTAGGCAACTTCCAGCATCCACTAGACTAAATGTGTCACTAGTGTACTATGGCCTCACCACATACACCACTAGCACCTTGAGGCATTCTCTGCTCTAAGCTCAACTATACTCTAAGGCTCTTCCCATAGGTGACTTAACGAGAGTTGCAGGTCTCGATACACCTTAGAGTATGATTCTTCAATATTCATCTTAGATAGCCTTTATGCATCGGACATACTGGTGCAACAAGCAAGGTACCTACGTACCACCCAAGCACTATAATCTTATTACCCTCACTACCCTGGAGTCTCTTACACATGCATGTTTACTAGAGAAAATTTCTCTAGTATTAGTGCCAAGAAATCGAAGCAGCTAGTAGCCTTTAGGCCTTATCTGTGCCTCTTTAGCTCAAGTCTCAGTCCTCAGTGATTAAGCTACTAACATGCTACCCATGCCAAAGGTCTTGATGCTTTAGCTGCTCCACTCGGAGTATCCTAGGTACCTGAAGCCCATACACTAAGTGTCTTCACTTCCCTGCACTTAGAGCCTAACACCTTACATATGTTGGATTAGCTCTTTGGGTGTGTCCTTAGTGCACTTGCTTCTTAGCTATCAATACTTACCCTATGCCTGAAGCACTCTGGGTCTTTAGCTAAGTTGCAAAATACTACCCGATCCTAGGCCTACCTAGGAATTTTTGGCTTGGTAGCCGACTAGACACCTTTGCCTTTTCACTAGGCTCTAACGTGCCCCCAGTCTTACTTGACACCTCAACTACTTCCTAAGCCTCCTAACCTCTAACACTATCAAACAATTCCTCAATGACCATCCTTCACTTAGCCTATGGTTACATAGAACAATCTCCACCTTCCATACTTAACTACCATACCATAACTACTTTGTGTCCTCATCATGTCAAAATGATGCACTCTTGGCTTTTGCTACATCAACTGACCTATTTGGTGGGAGAACCAAATTCACTATTGCTTTAGATAACTATCAGGAGGTGGTTAGCAAGAGAAAGTTACTCAAGTGGCTCAACCATTACAACTTCACTCGGTGTACCAAACCAAACATCTTCAAATTGATTATATCCCCTCAGATTTTTTAGCCTACCTGCTGGCCTTTGACCAATTTTGTAAGTCACTAACCCTTCGTTTGCAAGGCGCTAGGGCTAGGTGAGATGCTCTAACTTTAGGCTTAAAACTAGCTTAACAAGAATCCTTACCAACTCGGGATTCTAACCCCTAACATCTTCCTACTCCAGTGAACACACCAACTACCATAGTTACATAACAGATTTTTTAGCACAACTATACCTATACTAGACTTGGTACTTATGATGACTAAGGAGTTTACTAAACTAAGTGGGAGATTATTTTTCATTTTGGCTACTTGTCAGTCACCCCTCAACTGGTCATAGTGAACTCCTTCTCATGGGCACTCCATGGATACTAACCCGAAGGCTTAAGGCAAGACATCCACTTTCTAGCATCATTTGGTCATTTCTGACCAGACGGTTCTATGTTCTGCTAAACTTGCTAACACTGACTTAAAGCAACAAGTGATCCCATAGCAATCTTGGTTCTACTTAGGACTTAGTCTATTGCCTACTTAACTAGCTCCACTAGTCAAGTCTTTCTCCTTTCACGAGTCACCTCAATGGCCCTCGAATTTATTTAACCTTAGTATGTTGAACTCAAGTCACCGACTATCCCTTGGTCTATGGCAGTTCATTCTATTTCTTGGGCTCTTTTATTACCTTCCAGCAATCAAGCCAAACCCTAGTAATGACTCTACTCCTATAAGTTCTACCCTATGGTGCACAGCTAATGGATGAACAAGTCTATCCATCTGTTTAGCCCCGGACAAGTTACTTTCTCCTCACTTCCTTCCTTGGCTACCTTCTACAATTGAGGGTCAAAAATAAAATTAAAACTTACCTACTTACCTTATCAGCATTTGACTGAACTGCTCCATTGCTTAGCTACTTTGAGGAACTGATTCGTTCAACTAGCTAGTCATTCATTACCAACTAGGCCAACCGAACTAACTCATACAAGGAAACAACTTATGGAACCATAAAATGTTTCTAGTCTAAGGCATTTGAGCCTCTACTTATGTTGGTTCTCATACCAACAAGTGGGACCTAGGGTTTTGGGTATCACCTAAACACTTAGTGCATTCATGGTCCTAATATACTTGGCTCACCCTTTAAGCTTACTCAAAACTTCCCATCAATCAACACAAAACTATACTAGTAACTAATGCTAGAAATTATCAAGTAAATAGAAAGCTACTTGATGAATACTCATAAGTGTATTGTTATTAAGGGTTTAAATCATCATTATATACTTTGAGTATGATTAATTTCTATATTCTGAACATTTTTCCACCAGATTACTATTCATGCATTTTTACTATTCATACGAGTTTTTACTATTCACCTGTCATTATTCACCAACTTGCTGTCCATACGCGTATTCATTGAACATACGCGGTTTACTGTTCATTAATATTAAAATATATATATTAAATAATTATTTTTTATGTAGGTAAAAATCATCACTTGGCGGCCCTTCACGAGAAAAAATCATAACTGGAGCTACAGGCATCGGAACTGAGTGATTCCAAATTCATCTGAAAACCAACACATATATCTTCAACTTTGCTTTATTCTGTAAGCTAGTTTGATCATTTTCATTGCCGAAATCTGATTATAGATGAGACCCTTCGTTATTTCATGTGCTGAAGAGCAGTTTTAGCAGAAAAATCATAACTTGAGCTACGGATGTCTGATTTGAATGAGCAAGCTATCAATTCGAAGCTAAAGAGGAGATCTACAACTTCCATGCTTTGAGGAAGAACTGATCTGATGTCTATGATGGTTGAAAAATTAAAATAAGTTGCGGCCTGCCATTGTTGATTTGTATTTACCTACATTTTACCATTTTATTTTAACCATTTCACCCACCCCAAAACTCTATAAATAGGCAACTTGGGGGGAGGGTGAAGGGTGCCATTTTCTTAGGCCTCATTTATGTTCTTGTATTTTCTTTAGCTTTTCTTCTTTGTTCTTGTTTTAGTTTTCAATACCGAAGCTCTGTCCAAGTGTTTTCTCGTTCTTCTTCTTGTTCTTCCTTTGATCGTTCAATCTATGTTTATTTCATCTTTCTACATGTTCTTTACTTTTATTATGTTTAACTAATCTTCTTTTTACTAAGGTGAAAAGGTGAAGCTTTTGGTGTAAGGTTATAATTGATTTGAATGGATCACAACGTTAACGGTATTTTCTTCCTTAATCTATTTAACTTCCTTCCTTGTTAAGTAGGAGTCTTGATTCATCATAGTCAAATCATTGGCACGAAAGCTGCTTGATTCCCTCTATAGAACATGGCTCTGCCGACTATATTGAAATCTTGAGTTATTGTTGACAAAGGTTGACATGATGAATACTTGAACCCATTAACAAGTGTTGGCATTTTAAGATCAATGAAAGTTAATACTAACTAAATTCCCTGATTGGGACCTCCTTTATGTGTGGATCTCAATTGAGTGGTAAGATGGGCTAAAATTAATCATAACCGATATACTAAAAATGGATCTCCTAACCTTAGCTATTTTATTTGAATTTTAGTTTTGTAATTAACACCTGTTCACACCTTGCACCAAAACTTTCTTTACTAAAAATCTATAATTTGTATTTCTTAATTCACTTCCCTGTGGTTCGACACTCAGACTCCCGAGATTTTATTACTTGCGACAACCTACACTTGGGTTACAACTGCTAGAGTGCAGCAAGTTTTTGGCACCGTTACCGGGGAAGTAAACTTAGAGTACAAGTTTAATTTTTTTTTGTTCTTTTTATTTTATTTTTCTTCTATTCTTTATATGGCAGGCTGAGCCTTCTATCTCTTATTTTGTGTTAATCTTATTTTTCTTTATTGTTGAATGGAAGTTTTAGCCTCCTACCTTTTATTTTTTGTTCATATTGCTTCTTTTTTATTTTTCTTATTATTATTGTATGGAAGGTTGTGCCTCCTACCTAACTTATTATTGATATTTTTTTTTCTTGTTGTTATTTTGTTAATGCATGAAAGCTTGGTCATGTACATCAAATGGTAGACTGGTAAGAGAATATTCATCTTTTTCAAACATGGCTGAATACATTAATGAATAAGAAGATAATCATTCTCTTCATAATGACCAATATCGGCCTAGGACACTTAGAGAATACATGAACCCCATAAGAAATAGCACTAAATCATGTCTAATATTTCTTGCTGATGCATGTCACTTCAATTTCAAGCCAGATATTATTCAACTTTTACCAACTTTTCATGGCTTTGATTCTGAAAATCCATACTTGCATTTGAGAGAATTTGAGGAATTTTGTCACACATATAACAACCTAAACTATAGCATGAACACTATAAGGCTTAAGCTTTTTCCTTTTTCTTTAAAAGATAAAGCTAAAACTTGGCTACAGAATCTTAGGTCAGGCTCTGTTAATTCATGGGATGAACTTCAACAACAATTTTTGAAAATTTTTTTTTCCTTCCCACAGAACAAATTCTTTCAAAAGGCAAATCACCACTTTCACACAAAAATTAGGAGAAACTTTTTACCAGTGTTGAGATAGATACAATGATTTACTTAACACATGCCCACATCATGGTTTAGAAACATGGAGATTAGTCTCACATTTTTATGACGGTTTGACACCTAGGGAAAGAAAAATGGTAGAAATGATGTGCAATGGACATTTGAGGATAAAGATCCTAACGAGGCAATGGACCTAGACATGTTAGCAGAGAATGCACAGAATTGGGACACAGTACTTATGAGGCCCCAGGAACTCACCCTGCATCTAGTATCTTAAGGAAGATAATGACCTTGATAGCCTCCGAGCCCGGCACGCCAGGAAAACCCAAGGACACTACTTGCCCCCCCAAGGTTGTGAACAGATCGCCTTCGGAAAAGCGGCACCAGATATAGCGAGCCGAACATGATATCCCCGAAGGCGGAACTCCCTGAAACTGGGAACCCCCGAACTGAGGGCTTGTTTCCCGAAGAGGCTCTGCCCGTACCAAAGGACGACTTCACCTAGGGACCTCGGGAGTACGGCAGGAGCATATATGGAAGCATTTAAGGAAGCCTCTGACACATCCATTCACAGACGCCACAATCCGCCTCAAAAGGCGCACTGCCACGCTGACGCCATCAAAATCACATGATGGCCCATCTCAGCACACGGCTCAAGGCAACCTGCTACCAGCTATCTGTCTCCTATGCCCAGAAATTCAGGAACATCTAACCGAACGCGTGTCGCGATCTGAACAGGCTAGGCGCTCCTATAAATACCAGGAATTAATACTTGGCAGGAGGCTGGTTGGCAAAAACACGGCTCCCACACTCTGAGAAAATTACCAGGCGAGACTCCTCGGCCTTTTGTGCTATTTTCTCTGCCTTTCTCTCAGCCACCACTGACTTGGGTGTCGGAGGCTCCCCCCCGGAAAAACACTCCGGGGGCCTCCTAACCCTTTGTTCCTGAGCTTTCAGGCACTCTCCTTTGGGCGATCCAATCCACCAAGCGTTCTTCCTCCCAGAAGTCTCTCCTCCAGTCATCATGACTCTGAATAATGAGGCCCCTGGCCATCATTTGGCGCCGTCTGTGGGAAACCGCTCTGAGATCGCCGTCGTTGAGACTCGGCGTTCTAAGGACAAGGGACTCCCAAGGTCCCCGTCCACGCCTGAGATACAACCGGCTGCTGAGCAAACACTCCCAGGGACTTCTGCGCCTGAGGAAGACCGCCCTCTGGTAGTCACCATGAGCTTCTTGAGGGACTTTCAGCGTTCGGTCGTTGCTGAAGTGACCCAGCAGATCGACCGAAGGTGGCCACAGCAAGCACGGGCCCAGAGACCCCCCTCACCGACACGCCCTCGGGAGAGAAGCCCCAAGTCTACACATCGCAGTTCGGGGAGTGGAGACCCTCGCGAAGAATCATCCACAGAAGATATAGCCCTCGGGAAACGGCCTGTGGGACAAACCGGGTCCAAGCGACCGAGAGTCTCACAGCGAAGCAGTTCGTCGCCTGAGGCGAGGTCCTTGTCCCCTCAGCGCCGAACTCGCTCCCCGAAGAGGCGCCGGCGATCTCCATTCCCTGAAGAAGGCCCTAGCGCCACAGTGCTTATGGAGAGGATACTAGCACGGCTGGACAGAGTGGAGAAACAAGTGGCCAGAAAACCCGTTTGGGCCAGACTCTCTGGAACATGCTGCGAAGATGACTCCCCATTCATTCAGGCCGTCGTTGAGGCAGCTATGCCAGGTAACTTCAGAGTACCTCGTCTGGAAATTTATGATGGCCTTACAGATCCACAGGCCCACTTGACGAAGTACAGACGCAGCATGATAATGCACGGTGCTGATGACGCTACCATGTGCAAATGCTTTGAAGTCACCCTCACAGGGCCAGCAACTGCGTGGTACAATTCATTGCCTCCAGGGACCATCACTGAGTTCCAGGAGTTGTCCACGGCCTTCACGCAGCAATTCATTGGGAGCAGGCCGACTGCGAAGATGCCTGTCCAGATGTTCGACATAGAGCAGAGGAACGGAGAAACCATCCGAGACTATGTCGAAAGGTTCAACAGGGAAGCCCTGAGCGTCCCAGACTTTCGGCCCGAAATCCGCATTCTTGCCATGACACGGGGCCTTCGGCGGGACTCACAGCTGTTCTACGAGTTCTCAAAGGACCCCCCGGACACCCTCGGAGAATTTTACCGAAGGGCCGAACAGCACATGACAGCCGAGGAGCTAAGAATGGCAGGGCCGAAGTCCGATCACCACCGCGCCGAAGGGTCCAATCAACAAGCTCGGCATCCGACGGAACAGGCAGGACGACCTCGGAGGATGCGGGGAAGGAAACCTCAAAGTTTCACGCCCCTGAGCACCACACGGACCAGCATCCTCATGGCGCTGGAAAGGCAAGGGACGCAGATTCGGCGGCCAAGGGCCATGACCGCCGATAACAAAAAGAATGCCAAGAAGTTCTGCCAGTTTCATCGCGACCACGGTCATGACACCGAAGACTGCTTCCAGCTGAAGAAGTACATAGAGTCGCTGATAAAACAAGGCCAACTTCGGAAGTACCTGCGGATGCCTTCCCCAAAGAGAAGAAAAGAGGAGGAAGAAAGGGCCGAAGACGAGGATTACGACTCCGACAGGCGGAGAAATAGAAGTCCAAAAAGGCGCCCTCCACCTCCTTCAGGGGTTATCCAAACCATCACCACGGGGCTCCCATCCTCGGAAAGAAAGCGGAAAGCCAGAGAAATTGCAGTCATGGAGTATCAAAGTCCATCAAAGAAGCTGGCTCGCAAAGATGGCTCCACCGTCGTCTTCCCCCACGACGATCCGCTGCTGATTATGGCGAGAATAGGGAACTGGGACGTCAAAAGAGTGTTGCTTGATGATGGCTCAAATGCTGACGTCCTATTCTCGCACCTGCTGCCGAGCTTGGGCATCTCCAGCAGCGAACTGAAGCCTGTCACCTCGCCCACTTTTGGGGTTGGACCATCCGAACTCCCCGTCCTCGGATGGATCGATCTCCCGCTGATGATGAGAGGGACTTCGGTGAACGGAGCAGCTGAGTTGTACTCTTCCACAATGGCGAGATTCATCGTCATGGACGTCCCGTCCTCGTACAACGCCATCCTTGGAAGGCAGACAATGGGGAACCTGCACATTCGCCCTGATGTGAAGTACTTGACTGTCACATTCGCCACCAAGGATGGAGATGCAGAGGTCTTCATAGACCAAGCCGAGGTAAGAAAGGTGTTTGTGAAAGCACGAAAGGCTCCGGCAAACAACTCTACACAAACGGTGGAGGCAAAGGCGCAGGAGAAAGGCAAAGGAGAAGATCCCGCAAAGGCAGAAACGGAAGCAGTAGATCTTGTCCCAGGACAATCTACCCGAATAGGGAAGAGCTTGGCCGAAGGTGACAAGGAAAAACTTGTATCCTTTCTGCTGGAAAATAAAGATCTGTTTGCCTACTCGCCGAAAGATATGCCAGGAGTAAACCCTGGCATAATACAGCATAGCCTCAAAGTAAGCCCGGAAGCAAAACCTGTCCGGCAAAAGAAACGGAGCATCTCAGCCCACAAAAGCAACTTTGTCAAAACCGAAGTCCAGCGTCTCCTAGATGCTGAAGTTATCAGGGAGGTCAAGTACCCCGAATGGTTAAGCAACGTGGTCATTGCCACAAAAGAAGGTAGCAGCAAACTCCGGATGTGCATCGACTTCAGAAACTTGAACGATGCTTGCCCGAAAGACTCATACCCTCTGCCGCCAATAGATCAACTGGTAGATTCAACTGCTGAATATGGGCTCCTAAGTTTCCTAGACGCCTTCAGTGGCTACCATCAGATAAGGATGGACCCCGAAGATGAAGAGAAGACTGCCTTCATCACCGAGGGAGGAACATATTGCTATATCAGGATGCCCTTCGGGCTCAAAAATGCAGGAGCCACCTACCAGAGGCTGATGAACAAGGTCTTCAAAGACCAAATGGGGAGAAACATGGAGGTGTATGTTGATGATATGATAGTCAAGAGCAAGCTGCCTGGCTACCACGTTGCAGATTTAGAGGAAACCTTCCAAAAGCTTAGAGCCTTCGGGATCCGCCTTAATCCTGAGAAGTGCATCTTCGGGGTGACCTCGGGAAAATTCCTTGGGTACATGGTATCCAAAAGAGGCATCGATGCTAGCCCCGAGAAGATTAAGGCTCTGCTTGAGTTCCGAACTCCTGCCACAGTCAAAGACGTGCAGAGACTCACCGGAAGAATAACCTCTCTGAGCAGATTTATTTCCAGGTACGGAGATAGGTGTCGACCTTTCTTCAAAGTCCTCACAAAGGCAGCAAAAATGGAAGGCAACCTCGGAAGAAATGATCATCCTTGGGATGAAGATTGCCAAAAAGCCTGGGAAGAACTCAAAGTCTACTTGGCCAGCCTGCCGACTCTGCGACAACCTCGGGAGGGAGAGCCCCTCGTACTGTACCTCGCCGTCACAGAAAAAGCTGTGAGCTCGGTCCTTGTGAAAGAAGAAGGGCCAAAGCAATGGCCGGTCTACTATGTCAGCAAGTCCCTGCATGGCGCCGAAGTCAGGTACCCTTTGCTTCAAAAAGCTATATACGCCTTGGTGCTTGCAGGGAGAAGGCTGCGACCATACTTTCAGGCTCACCCCATCATCGTCCGAAGTAGTCTGCCGCTACGGGATGTCATGAAGAGAGTTGATCATTCGGGAAGGCTCTCCAAGTGGTGCATAGAGCTGGGCGAACACGAAATCACGTATGAGCCTCGGAAGGCCATAAAAGCTCAAGCACTGGCAGATTTTATCGCCGAAATACCCACCACTGAGGAGAGCCATTCAGATCCAAAAGAGGGTGAGCCAGAATGGACCTTGCACGTAGACGGAGCCTCGGGGTCCGAACACCAGGGAGCTGGAGTAATTATCAGGGGCCCCGAAGGCCTGGAGGTAATGAAGGCTATCAAGTTCAGCTTCAACGTCACCAACAATGTAGCTGAGTATGAAGCCCTCATAGCGGGATTACGCTTGGCCAGAAAGATTGGCGTGAGAAACTTAAAGGCTCACAGCGATTCCCAGCTGGTAGTTCGGCAGACGGCAGGAGATTATGGGGCGAAGGACCCAATCTTGGCAAAATACCACGAGCTGGTAGCAAAGCTCATCCAAGAGTTTGACGCCGTACGGATCGAAAATGTACCTCGGCGGAATAACACTGAGGCAGATTGCTTGGCGAAGTCGAAAACATACACCGAGGTGCTAGACCATCCGAGCATCTCAGTGCTGAGCATAGCGACCTCGGGAACAGGGTGGAAAGACCCAATAAAAAGATACCTCGCAGAGAATTTGCTCCCCGAAGACCCCGGCGATGCTGCAAGACTGCGAAGACGCTCCGGAAGATTCTTCCTGATTGGCGAAGAGTTATACCGGCAGGGATATGCGAATCCGCTGCAAAGATGTGTGAATGAAGAGGATACTGAAATGGTCCTTGAAGAAGTTCACGAAGGCATGTGTGGTTCACACATTGGAACTGATGCCCTTGCAGCAGTGATACTCCGCCAAGGATACTTCTGGCCTACCCTGAGAAAGGACGCAAGACAGTTCGTCCGAAAGTGCGGTAGTTGCCAGAGACATGCAAAAATCCAGAGGGCACCCTCGGAAACAGTAAGTTCGGCTGACTATCCTTGGCCCTTCGCAGTCTGGGGTATAGACCTTATTGGGCCACTCCCCACAGCACCCGGAGGCGTGAAATTCTGCGTGGTAGCAGTGGACTATTTCTCAAAGTGGGTGGAGGCAGAACCACTAGCAACTATCTCGGCAAAAGAAGTGCAGAAGTTCGTATGGAAGAACATCGTATGCAGATTTGGCATACCGAGGGTACTAGTAGCTGATAATGGATCCCAGTTCATAGACAAAGGATTCCAGGAATTTATCAGCGACCTCGGAATAAAGATGCACTTCGCCCCAGTAGCTCACCCCCAAAGCAATGGGCAGGTAGAAGTATCTAACAGGACCATAAAAGATGGCCTGAAAAAGAGACTGGGAGAAGCAAAAGGGAAATGGCCAGGAGAACTCCAAAGCGTATTATGGAGCTACCGAACGACGCCCCGAAGAGCCACAGGGGAGACTCCTTTCTCACTCGTCTTCGGAACAGAGGCCATTATCCCAATAGAGATAGTTCAACCTTCAGTACGGGTGCAAGTATTTGATGAAGGTCGAAATGACCTCGGCCTCAGAACCAAGCTCGACCTCGTCGGCGAACACAGAGAAATAGCCGAGCTGAGAAGAAAAGCTTTTCAGCAAAGAGTGGCCGCGGCTATAAACTTACGGGCCAGGCCAAAAGAAATCAAGAAAGGAGACCTCGTTCTCCGAAAGGCTGACTTTGCACCCCGAAGGCCGTCCCACGGAGTACTTCGCGCAAACTGGGAAGGACCTTATCTGGTTCTCGCCGAAGTACGAAAAGGCGTGTACAAACTTGGCGACGCCGAAGGCGTAGAATTGAAAAATACTTGGCACTCAGACGCCTTGAAAAAATTCTACGCCTAAGATTGAGCGGAGGAATTGTAAGTACAGAATGCTCTTAAGAAAAGTTCTAAGTCCAAAATTGTGCAGTAGAAGATGCTCTTGATAAAAAATTCCTTAAGTACACCAAATTGTCCAAACAAGAATTCCGCGAAGATGCTCGCCATGATAAAGCGTAGATATGACTTTCCGAAGTCCCTTGAGCCATCACGCTCGGGAAAGATGGAAAACAAAAATATCGCAGAAGTACTCGCCGTAGCCAGCGCAGAGATAATTTCCTGAGCTCCCTTGAGCGAACGTGCTCGGGACAAATGGGAAGTGAAAAATCTCGCGGAAGGTTTTCCGAAGTCCCTTGAGCAAACATGCTCGGGACAACTGGAAAAACAAAAATTTGACTAAAGGTTTTCCGAAGTCCCTTGAGCAATCATGTTCGGGACAAATTGGAAATGCAAAAGCCTGCAAAAAGACTTAGTCAAATTTTTTCAGACCTTCCAGAAAGCCTCTGGAGCAAACAGGCTCGGCCAAGGGAAGGTAAAAGAGTTTCTTTGATTGCAGGTTTTCCGAAGTCTCTTGAGCGAACGTGTTCGGGACAATGGAAATAAAGAAACTTGCAAGAAAAGACTTAGCCAAAAAAATCTTCATTAAGAGCAAAGCTGCTTTACAGAAGAAGTGACCGAAGAAGGAGTACAAAGTAGAAGGGAAGGAAAAGGGGCCCTAAAAAATAGCCTAAGGGTTCGCGGCGTCCCGAGAGCCACTCGCTGGCCCGCCCTTTTCCACCACCTTTCGCGCCGGCATTGAAGGAGGAAGTTTCAGATGCTCGACCTTGGACCATTCCCACCGAGGTCCCTCAGGAATATTTAGGGCCTCCAGAAAAGAGAGGTCTAAATCTGGGAACCTCTGGAGAACCTGGTGACGAGCAAGGCAGAAGCCGTCCTGAAAGGCAACCTTCGCCATTTGATCAGACTTGTTCTTATCAAGCTCGAGGTCGTCGAGCTCGTCCTCCAGTTCAGCGATCTCCTCCTTCAGCGCCTTTATCTCCAGCGTCCCCTTGGACCCCTTCTTCAAAGACTCGACCTCAGCCCGGAGAGTATTATTCTCACTCGTCAACGACACTATAAGGCTGTCAGAAGTAGCCTTGTGCTTGAGAAGGTCTTCGTTGGCGGCGAGCATCCCCTTTATTTGTTCACCGAGGTCAGCGATCTTCTGGGAGGAGACCCTTTGAAGTTCTTCTTTTTCCTTCCGGAACTCCTCCCGAAGGGCAGTCACTTCTTTCTCAGCAGCCTCTTTCAGCTGCTGGTTTTTGGCGGCCGACTCCGCGAGTGCGATCCTCGCCTCATTCATGGTCTCTAGTGGCCGAAGCTCGGAAGGCAACCTCCCTGGCCACCCGAACTCGGAGAAAGCCGGCGTACCCCAGCAGCTGCAAAAAGATAAAACGCAAGGTCAGTAAGAGCCAAACACTTAGGAAAAAATTGAAGGGAAAGAGCTGTGAAGGATATACCTGAGCAGCATGCTCGGTGATCTTTGCGGCGAGAGTGTTATCCCCCGGATGGGCCGCCGCTATAGCCTTGAAGGAGGCCTCAGTAAGCACCCCCTTCGAAATTTCCTTCGCCATTTGAGGACAGTCCTCGGAGTACAAATTCATGTCCTCCGTGAACGTCCAGAAAGGCTCCTTTGGTATCTTCCCTTGCGGGATTTTGGCGTCCCGAAGAGCTCGCTTCCGAGCATGTTCGGCCGCCCAGTCAGGGGTAGTCAACTCCCCTGCGTGGCAAGAATGAGAAGGAGATTAAAGACAAAGAAGGCAATCCAGAAAAAACAAAGGAAGTACACTTTGTCTGGAAACAAACCTGGTGGAACCTCGACAACGACGTCCTCGGAGTCCTCGGCCTCCTCGGTCGAAATGCCCTTGCCCTTCCGCCTGCGCCGCTCCTCGGCAGAAGGTACTTCTACCACTACATCAAGGAGGGCCTGCGACGCAGTAGGACTTTGAGGAGGGACGTCGGTTGAAGGGACCTCGGAAGCAGCAGTCTCAGGCGCCGGAATCTCGGCTGTCCCAGGCTCCTCGGCAGTCTCCTCGGGAATTTCTTCTAGAGGAACCTGAGCAGTTCTCTTTGCCCGTTTCCTCGAAGGCCCCGCGCCAGTAGACTTCCGCCTTCGGGAAGCCGCCTTCTTCGTCTGATCGCCCTTCTCCACTTGGCCGGAGAAAAGGGACTTGTAATAGGCGGCAGTCCCGTCGCCCATCTCTGAAAAAGGAGAGAAACATCAGCGTAAGTCCGAGGAAAAAACAGCAAAGGAGTAGAAGATGACTCACTTTCGACAAGCTTTTCGAAAGAAATTTCCTCCTTAAGAAGCTTGACCAACCAGGAATCCTTCCCGGCGATGGCAGGAGCTGGCATCTTGAGGTCAGTCTTGTGCTCCTTTACCACCTTTAATTCCAGAAGGACCTCTTCGGTCATCAACTTCCAGTTGATTGGAAAAGGGTAAAGGGCGCACGGAGCGACCTCGGGATCCCAGTCAGAGACAGCCCGAATGCGGGCGTCGAAATCCGCGAACACGGGAGCCAACTCTGGGGTCAGCAGCATCCTCGGGTCAACAACGTCCACATCCAGTGTTCCCTGAGCCCATTTGGTCAGAACGTACGACCAGGCCTCGTCCATCTTCAGGAAGAAGAACTTCTGTTGCCACCCCCGCCAGTTGCCACCCCCGCCAGCTATCCTTAGTGGCGAAGGTGAACATGAATTTCTTGCTCCCGGACCCCCGAGGTAGCATGAAATAGAAGCCACCCTTCGGGACCACAGAGAGCTTGTAGTACTGCATAAAGATTATGAAATGGGGTTCTATCCCGAAGATGCCACACATGCAGAGGTAGGCGTTAAAATAGTAGAACGAGTTCGGGGGAAGCTGGTTCACAGCAATGCCATGAAATTTGCAGAACTCGCACACCATCTTCGGGGGAGGATACCGAAGACCGGCCTTCAGCTGGGCTCGGAAAATGGTAACCTCCTTACTATGGTTTGAAAAAGCATAATGGCTAGAACGAGGCAGCCTAGTAATGGCGTAAGAGGGAAGAAAGAATTTTTTCTTCCACCTCTCTAACTTTGCAGGGGTGGTGCAACAAGGATGGGCTAAAAGAGGCTGCCAGCTCTCAGGAATGGGCATTTTCGACATGAAAACGAGTTTGAAAACGGAAGAAAACAGTTTCCAGAGAAAAACTGAAAAGAACAGAGGGATCAAAACACACTGGAAAACAAAAACCCACCAAAAGATTTGCCAAAATCTGAGGACGCCGTCGTGAAAGTTGGCTGGAAAAAAGCTCTGATTAAGGTAGCTCCGCCACAGAAAGCAAGAAAGTGCAAGAACAGGGGCAAAGCAGAGAAAAGAGCAGAAGAAAAAGCAAAAGGAACTTATGATGGAACGAGCCACATTTATAGGCTAGGGGTGGGTAACCGAAACATCGTCATAAGTACCCTTTGGAGGCAAACCATCGCCGTAACTGCCCTCTGCACCTGAAAAGGCGCGCCCTCTGTAACCGACGCAACTCTCCTCCAATGGCAAAGCGCCACATGTCAGCCGCCGCGCCAAAACGGGGACACGTCTCCTGACATCCCTAGGAAAAAGGGAGCACGTCTTCTGACATCCCTAAAAAGTTGGGACGTGTCGCTCAGACTGACACGCTTGGTCATCAGACCTGCAGAAACAAAGAGCAGGCCACCTCGAGGACACCAAGAGACAGGCTATGGCCAAACAGCCCATGACTTTCGGGCAAGAGGTGTATCTTCGGCACAGGCTCCGCCTCGAAGACACCAAAAAACAGGCCAAGGCCGAACAGCCGAACAGCCCATACCTTCGGGCAAGAGGTGCATCCTCGGAACAGGCTAAGCTTCCTAAGAAACTCCCAAGAACAACCTCGGAAAGAGATGCAAAACCGAAGTCTTCACTTCGGCTTTCCAAAGGGGGGCATGTGATAGCCAAAGACTATCGCCTCTATCTGGCCGAACTCCCTGCCACAAGAATGGCCAGAAGAAACTGGCGCTACCCGAGAAAAGGTGAGATCATACACCTCGGGAGATAGCCGAAGAGCTCCGAGCCCGTCACGCCAGGAAAAACTTGAGGATACTACTAGCCCCCTGAGGTTGCAAACAGATCGCCTTCGGAAAAAGAGGCACCAGCTATTGCGCAAGCCGAACATGATCTCCCCGAAGGCGGAACTCCCTGAAGCTGGGAACCCCCGAACTGAGGGCTTGTTTCCCGAAGAGGCATTGTCCGTACCAAAGGACGACCTCACCCAGGGACCTCGGGAGTACGGCAGGAGCATTTATGGAAGCATTTAAGGAAGCCTCTGACACATCCATTCACAGACGTCACAATCCGCCTCAAAAGGCGCACTGCCACGCTGACGCCATCAGAATCACATCATGGCCCGTCTCAGCACATGGCTCAAGGCAACCTGCTACCAGCTATCTGTCTCCTACGCCCAGAAATTCAGGAACATCCGACCGAACACGTGTCGCGATCTGAACGGGCTAGGCACTCCTATAAATACCAGGAATTAATACTTGGCAGGGGGTTGGTTGGCAAAACACGGCTCCCACACTCTGAGAAAATTACCAGGCGAGACTCTTCAGCCCTTTGTGCTATTTTCTCTGCCTTTCTCTCAGCCACCACTTACTTGGGCGTCGGAGGCTCCCCACCCGGAAAAACACTCCGGGGGCCTCCTAACCTTTTGTTTCTGAGCTTTCAGGCACTCTCCTTTGGGCGATCCAATCCACCAGGAGTTCTTCCTCCCAGAAGTCTCTCCTCCAGTCATCATGACTCTGAACAATGAGGCCCCTGGCCATCAACCTTCAAGAAAAATTCGCATCTCCAGCTAGAAAGGTTAAAGCTTTAGAAATGAAGAAAATTGGTTAATTAAAATCTGTTGAAGAAATTATTTGTCACATTTGTGAGACAAATGACCATTCCATTAGCAATTGCCCAACCTTGCCCTCTTTCAAAGATTGTCTCCATGAACAAGTCAATGCATTAAACAACTTTGAGAGACTAACCCAAAATCCATACTCGCAAACTTACAATCCTAGTTGGAGGAATCATCCAAATTTCAGTTGGAGAAATGATAATCGTGCTCAACCGTCACAACCACCTTTGCACACCCAACAAAATTTTCAACAATCTCAAGGGTATGCACCATATGTTCCTCCTCTTAGGAAAAATCTTAAAGATACATTGCATTCATTCTTTGAAAAGCAAAAGTCCATCAATGCTCAAACAAGTCAAACCATGATTGATTTGAAAGATACTCTTACAAAATTTGCATCTACACTCAACATTCGGGAGAAAGGAAAATTTCCTTCTCAACCACAAGCGAATCCCAAAGGTCAAACCATGGATCAAGTGAAGTCAATCATTACACTTCGTAGCGGTAAGGTTGTTGAAAAATCCATTCCTGGCCCTTGTGAAGAAGACGATGAGTCGACTTCTAAGAGTAAAGAAAGGGTTAAACCTATACCAGGTGAAGAACAAATTGAATCTTCACCAGCAGCTCCATTTCCTCAGGTGTTAACTATTTCTAAGCAGGTGAATAAGAATCCTGAAATTCTTGGTATCTTCAAGCAGGTAAAGATCAATATCTCTTTGTTGGAGCGATTAAACAGGTACCTTCTTATGCCAATTTTTTGAAGGATTTATGCACTGTTAAAAAAAACCTGAATGTGAAAAAGAAAGCCTTCTTGGCCGAGCAGGTAAGTTCTGTTATTCAAAATAATACTGCTTTGAAATACAAGGATCCTGGCTGTCCAACAATCTAATGTTTTATTAGAGAACATAAAATTGAGCAAGCATTACTTGATCTGGAGGCTAGTGTAAACTTACTTCCATATTCAGTTTACCAAAAACTAAATTTGGGTAAGTTAAAATCAACCGAACTAACTCTTTTGCTTGCTGACAGATCAGTGAAAGTGCCTAGAGGAGTCATTGAAGATGTGTTAGTCCAAGTTGATAAATTCATATATCCTGGGGATTTTATTATTTTGGACACACCACCAGTGGAAATTAAAAATTCAATACCTGTTATTTTGGGACATCCATTTTTAGCAACATCTAATGCTTTGATTAATTGCAGGAATGGACTGATGAAGTTGTCATTTGGAAATATGACATTGGAGCTAAATGTTTTCAATTTGCTTAAGCAACCTCCTGAAAAAAGAAGATGAAAGTGAAGATGTTTGCATCATTGGTGAAATTGCAGAAAACTTTATCCCAGAAGGGAGTATTTCCGATCCTCTTGAAAAGTGTTTAGTTAATTCATTTGAATCAAGTATGCAAATGGGTCAGGATACTTCTAACATATGTGCATTACTTGATTCTTCAAAGGTGGAAGGAAACACATGTTGGAAATTGAAAATTGAAGAGCAAAATAAAGTTCACATAACAAAGTTGAAGCTCCTGCCCAAACAATTGAAGTACCTAATATCAGAGAAAGATGCTAAATCAAGGCTGATACACTAGATCATATTGCTCCAAGAATTCAACACTGTGGTCAAGGATAAGAATGGCTCCAAAAATGTTGTCGTTGACTATTTGTCAAGATTGACAACGAATTCAACAATTGAGGATTCACCCATAAATTACTTTTTTCCTAACAAATTTCTATTTTCTATCACTACAGTACCTTGGTTTGCTAATATTATCAATTTTTTGGTGACGAGACGGATGCCAGCTCAATGGAGTATCCAAGATAAGAAGAAATTTCTACATGAGGTGACAAATTTTTATTGGGATAACTCTTATCTTTTCAAATCCTATCCTGACCAGATATTTACGAGATGCATACCTGAGGATAAGGTAAAAAGTGTCATTGAATTATCTCATTTTGAAACATGCAGAGGGCATTTTTTGTCAAAGAAAATAGCTGTAAAGATTTTGCAATATGGATTTCATTGGCCCTCTTTGTTTAAAGACGCACATGCATTCTGCAGAGCCTTTGAAAATTGTCAAAAAGTAGGATTCATTTCTCCCCGGTTAAGTGGCGGATACGGTACTCCGTGGCTCTCAAGTCGGTTGTTTCATTTTCACATAATAACAGATTTCTTTCCCTTTCCATTCTTTCAATTTCTTCTAAAAAAAAATGGATTCTACTCTTTCTGCTTTGCGAAAGTACTTCCCTTCTCTCCTAATGAATGTTCTTAAAAGGATTTACCAAGTTAGATGTGAACGATTAAGAGTTTTGATGTACAAAGGCATTCTTGAAAATGTGCGTTGGTTAATTGAAGCTAAGGTCTGTTTGGCTGGTGAAACCCCAGATACATTTGTGTCTCATATGCCTGGCTTAGGCAAAAGCTCTTATGCCAAAAAGCGAAGAGCGAAAAGGTTATGAGTCTGTCACAAATGTAGTCGATAGACTTGTGATACTAGATGTCGTTCTTTAGGAATGGTGTCTGATAATCGAGAAGATAAAATACAATTCATCAAGAATGGCCTGAGTAAAGATTCTTTGGATAATATCCAATTGACTCTTGAGACGTATTCTTGTGGATTAGTGCAAAATGAACTTTTTGGTTTATGGAGTATTTTTCATAAAGAACGAGAGCGTTACAGTTTTGGGAATCTAACTTTAGACGACCTTGTTTGCCAGTTTGTAAGAAAACTGGATGGGAAGCATATCCCCGACTCATAGAAGGCGTTGAAGCCGTTACTGGACATAAAACCAGTGGAAGATGTGAGCCACAATCACAACTACTGTACATACACGTTGTTATTGTTGAAAATTTTCTTTTTCTTCTGATAATAATCTACCTACTCCTGTAGGTGTAATCTTTGCATTATCCTTTCATCTCTATAAATGCATGTTCTTTTTTCACAGGGTTAAGGATAAAAATGGAGGGAACCTCAACTTATATATTCTAAAATATTTGTGTATTTTGTGGAGCTTTTCCTGGAAAGGATGAAGAGTTTTTTAGGGCAGCCAACCATTTGGGTAGTGTACTAGTTGAGCGAAAAATACATTTGGTTTATGGGGGAGGTAGTGTCGGATTGATGGGAGGTGTAGCAACAACAGCATCTATAGGAGGTAACCATGTTTTGGGTATCATCCCTGCACCTTTGAAATTAATTTATGGAAGCACAATTGGAGAAGAATTAGTGGTTAAAAACTTGCAAGAGCATTTGTTGCAAATGCTCTGCAATTCTAATGCCTTTATTGCTCTACCAGGAGGGTTTGGCACATTGGGGGAAATTTTTCAAATTACTTCCATAACCCAACTTAATTTTCACCAGAAACCCATTGGGCTGTTGAATGTTAACAATTTCTTTGCAGGTTTGTTATCTTTTATGGATCATGCTATGCAGGATAAATTTATTTCAGAGATGGCACGACGGATCCTAATATCTGCATCAACTGCTGAAGAATTGCTAGACAAAATGCAAGCTTTTATTCCTGAACCAGATCCAGTAGTGATTCAAATAGACTAGATACGACATTCTTTCCAAATCCGTTCCATCCTATAAGTATCTTTTACTCTGCTTGTCGTTTTTATTTTTGTTAATAAGTGAGAAGCACTGTGGAAGAGAGCAATCGGACTTCTCGATCTTTTTATCTTGTCTTTTAGTTTTACTATCAGCATTTTCTTTATTTTGGTTTAAGTTATTTCAGGTTTTTCATTTTCAATAACTACCATTTTAGGTAATTTCTTCTTCATTCTTCTTATCTATGTTTTGACATTTGGGGCAATGTCTTAATCTGGTTGGGGGGAAGGATATTTGTCACAATTTTTCTTCTTTTAGGATAGTTTTTCTCATGCTAATATTAAAACTATTAGACAAAGCCCTTAGTTTAGGATGGCTGAGTAAGGAGTAATCTTACTCTTAAGACGCATCCTATTAGGCATGCTAGTCATAACATTTTGGGGTAGTTAGGTTTCAACTCTATTTGGATGACATATCTCACAAGTAATCTATATTTTCTAAAGAAAATATTAGACGAAACCTGAATATTGATTCCAAACATCCATTCCCTTGTATAATTTGTCAGTTTTATTGTTTTTTTTTTAAATTTTTGTGGCAGTGTTGATTATTGATTTTTTTTTCTTTCTTTTCTTTCTATGTTCAAGTACATGTTTGCATGATAGTTGCATGTAGGAACATGTAGCATGAATTTAGGTTGTTTGTTTGCATTTAGGAACCCAACTCATGGAAATATCATCATTGGATGTATACTTTGTAAATTCGAAATTGTTGTTAATTTTTTAAAGCAGTTAAAGCATGTTGCTTGTTACCTGAGGAAAATAAATAACCGGTGAGCACTTTTGAGCCCTTACGTGTTTGTTAGGATTTGTGAATTTCTTTGTTGAGAGTGCTTACTTTGTGTTTTGAGCTAGACCTTGCTTGAATGAGTGGTCTTAAGGACCCATGCAACCTCACTTCTTGTATGTAAATTTAAGGATGAAAATGGTATTTTAGGGCCAACCACTTACCAAAAGGCTAATCGTGTACATTATCCTTTAGTGAGCCCCTTTGAGCTTTATAGCCTTATTCTTTGTTTGAACCCTATATGTTTAACCACTACCATTTCATTTTGATCCTTTATTATCCTTGGAACTAGTGATACTTATGTGATTATGGGCTTAGAGAATTAAAATGAATGTGTTGTTTTTGGTAAAATAAAGAATAAGTGTGAGGTGTACTTCAGAATATGTTAGGTTACTTTGTGCTTAATTTGTCATAGTGGAAAAATTGGGATGAGTTGAGCTTAAATCATAAAAATTGAGTGTATATCATTGGATTGTTGAGTTTTAAACAAATTTTGATTTATGGTAGAAAAAGGCAAAAAACGAGATCATAAGAAAAAGCCCTTGTAAAATAAAGTTAAAAAAAATAAAAATAAATTAAAAAAAAACTCTTCCGTTTCATAATACTTGGCCTCTATTTCTTTTATGGCAGTCTAAAAAAAGTGTTCTCTTTCCCTTTCAAATAAAATTATATGTGCTCATACCCATGTGAATCCATACTAAAGTAAAAATGAAAGACATCTTCTTTTATCTTTTTCGGATGGATAAACATGGGAGACAATTTTGAAAAAAAAAATTGCTTCAGCTTTAATATTTGTGCAAATCAAATGAGGCCAGCCATTTTGAAACAGAGAGAGGTAAAAAAACAGAGAAAAGAAAAAAAATTGTTAAATTCAATAAGTTTAAAACTCAACTATATTTGTTTTCTAAACTCATGTGTTGATAAGGAATTGTGTTTTGGAGAGGACTTGGAGACTAGGGTTGATTTGGGTATTTAGTGTTTTAGGTGCCCATAATTATTGTTCATTGTATTACTAGTTCTCTTAAACTCCACCATTAAAATGCCTCCATCCGATTCCCGCTTTCACCAAACCCAGCCTCATTACAACCTTGTATCAAGACCATTGGACTTAAATTTACATGCAGTCCCTTTTGGGAATCCAGTGAGGGTAAAGTTGGATCCCCTTGCAAGCTTCGGATTGAGAAACACAAAGTAGGCTGTTCACAAACCCACCTTAAAATAAGTGTAAATACTTAGGAAGTGATCTTTTACCTATGGTAATAAGGACTTAACTTTTTCTCCTTTCATTAAATACTTGCAAGTCAAGTTTACAAGTTTTATATATTCATAGCATGATTTGTCATGAGTTGTTAGATTATGTATTTTGTTTGTTTTCTTAGGTTACACTTGCTAGGGACTAGCAAGAACCTGGTTGGGGGGTGTGATGAATACTCATAAGTGTATTGCTATTAAAGGTTTAAATCATCATTATACACTTTGAGTATGATTAATTTCTATATTCTGAACATTTTTCTACCGGGTTACTATTCATGCATTTTTACTATTCATACGCAGTTTTACTATTCACCGACATACTATTCATACGCATATTTCACTGTTCATGCACATATTCACTGTACATACGTGGTTCACTGTTCATTAATATTAAAATATATATATTAAATAATTATTTTTTATGTAGGTAAAAATCATCACTTGGCGGCCCTTCACGAGAAAAAATCATAACTGGAGCTGTAGGCATCGGAACTGAGTGATTCCAAATTCATCTGAAAGCCAACACATAGATCTTCAACTCTACTTCATTCCGTAATCTAGTTTGATCGTTTTCATTGTCGAAATCTGATTATAGATGAGACCCTTCATTATTTCATGTGCTGAAGAGCAGTTTCGGTAGAAAAATCATAACTTGAGTTACGGATGTCTGATTTGAATGAGCAAGCTATCAATTTGAAGCTAAAGAGGAGATCTACAACTTCTATGCTTTGAGGAAGAGCTGATCTAATGTCTATGATGGTTGAAAAATTAAAAGAAGTTGCGACCTGCCATTGTTGATTTGTATTTACCTACATTTTATCATTTTATTTTTACCATTTCACCCACCCCAAAACTCTATAAATAGGCACCTTGGGGGAGGGTGAAGGGTGCCATTTTCTTAGGCCTCATTTATGTTCTTGTATTTTCTTTAGCTTTTCTTCTTTGTTCTTGTTCTAGTTTTCAATACCGAAGCTCTGTCCAAGTGTTTTCTCATTCTTCTTCTTGTTCTTCCTTTGATCTTTCAATTTATGTTTATTTCATCTTTCTACATGTTCTTTACTTTTATTATGTTTAGCTAATCTTCTTTTCGCTAAGGTGAAAGGGTGAAGCTTTTGGTGTAGAGGTTATGATTGATTTGAATGGATCACAACGTTAACGGTATTTTCTTTCTTAATCTATTTAACTTCCTTCCTTGTTAAGTAGGAGTCTTGATTCATCATAGTCAAATCATTGGCACAAAAGCTGCTTGATCACCTCTGTAGAACATGGCTCTGCCGGTTATATTGGATTCTTGAGTTATTGTCGACAAAGGTTGGCATGATGAATACTTGAACCCATTAACAAGTGTTGGCGTTTTAAGATCCATGAAAATTAATACTAACTAAATTCCCCGATTGGGACCTCCTTTATGTGTGGATCTCAATTGAGTGGTAAGATGGGCTAAAATTAATCATAACCGATATACTAAAAATGGATCCCCTAACCTTAGCTATTTTATTTGAATTTTAGTTTTGTAATCAACACCTGTTTACACCTTGCACTAAAACTTTCTTTACTAAAATTCTGTAATTTTTATTTCTTAATTCACTTCCCTGTGGTTCGACACTCGGACTCCCAAGATTTTATTACTTGCGACAACCTACACTTGGGTTACAACTACTAAAGTGCAGCACTACTAGTGAAAAGGTAAGTACTTACCTTGCACTAACAACACACTTCCACGAGTTCACTACAGTTACATGTCGCACTCGGCTGGTGGTTGCCTATTTCGACCACTTAACTAATCGAAGCAAAGCTTGAACTACTGCTCTGGTGCACTAGGCCGACTCTCTATGGCAACAATCATTGGGGACAAACCTCCTAGGCTTGTCTTAACTTGACCAAGCTCATGCCTAACACTAGCCCAATGACCACTTGGACCATTGGCAATGGTTTCCTAGGTGCATGGCATCGAGCCATATTCCCCTTACACCCTGGGCTTAAGCCCCTCTCTTACATGATCCGTTCTTGCTTATCAATTTTTAATAGACTTCTGCACTATGGATATGTCACCCGTGCTCCTACAAGGTTGGATAAACCAACCTCTACCTTGTCATCTTGTTTCTTCAACTTCTTTAACATTCTTTCAAGAGCTAATGCATTCAAGACATTTCACTAAGGATCATTGATGTATGACCATTACTTCATTTTAGTCCATCTATCGGTGGCTCTACATCAATGGTCTTCAAGGACCTCCACACACTAGCTTAGGGCCTTGGTGGTCTAGGCCTCAAGCTTTTATTCTCGATGAAAGGTATGAAAGCGTTGTACCTGACTTCATAGCCTACTTAACCAAGTGCTTATCACTTAGTCAACGCATCCTTAACTCCTTTCTAGTAGCCTAACTCATTCACTTTGGTAGGTTCAACCTTTGGAACTTCAAGAGTGATCCACCTAGTTCAATGGTACTCCCCACCTTAAAGGTTTCGATACCCTGCCAACTATGTTGCCTACCTCATTCTGAGGTCCTAAAAACTTCCCCAAGGATAGTGGTCACATCCTACTACTTGCACCAAGGCATCTCTTTTACCTCAGAGCAAGTTAACCTACCTGCCCCATTATTGCTGCAATAGACTGCTAAGATCCATTCCAGGACCTCTAGGATCCCAAACTGCACTTGACCTTGTTTCACCATCACAACCTGTAGCCAAAGCCAAATGACAACTCATAGATCTTGGTTAGTACTAACTACCTTGGTGTGTAGATCACAACCTAGACCTCAGTTCCTAGCCTCCAGTATCTACAAATAGGACTTTGATACAAACTGATGCAGCCCCTATGGCCCTACCCAGGAAACCTATGGGAACAAGTCTCATGCCTGTTGTAATTAGCTAATTAATTATGTGCACCCTTGTTAAAAATTCACGCTACTAGTTATTTAACCTAGAAATATGATCATGCAGGCAAAAGTTGCTTTGACTTAGGAAAGTAAAAAACCATAAAGCATTTGCATAGCCTAGGCATTTTCTATGAAATTGATTGTTCAAAGAGTCAAAGCATATAAAACCATCATAGTGTCATCATAGTCCTACACGTAATTAACCGTGTGTAGGCATCCAAACCAAAGGCAACCCTAAAGTCCATAACTCTATTTATACGTATTAGAAGTTGATAGCATACATCATACATACAAAGGACTACTACTATTGATATCTAATTAACTAGCTCTTACCTTAGATGGGAAATCCCAATGGTAAGCCTCCAAAGTCTTCCATATGCTCACTAGCATCTATTGGCAAGAAGAATGTAGTTAGTAATGTAGCTTAACCAACAAGTAACCAATTAAACTAGAATACCAAAGATTCTTATAAATAATGTACCTACAGTGATACCTACCTTGACAACCCTCAATGATTGTTGGATTCAATAACCTTAGTATCTACACAACGTGAAACCAAAAAGGTGAGAATCCATAATTCTTAATAAGGGATCTTTAACCAGCAAAGAAAACACTAAGGGCAACATATATATATATATATATATATATATGTATATGTAATCTACTCTGAGCTCATACAGTGTGAGGCTAAACCTATGTGCATAATGTTTCAGTCCCTTGTGACTTGTCCTTTACCTAGTCCTTAACTACAAGGCAAAGCCTTGTCCACCAGCTAGCATTACTTACTAGCCTAACTAGTAAAGTTCATCACTAGTTGAATCTCCCTTATGTTGTATAAGTGAACATTATGGATGCACCTCGCTTGAGTTCTAATGAACTCACTAGGTGTACTAAGCCTCCACATAGTGCATCAAGTCATCAAACCTGCCTAGACGACTTATATACTAAGCTTTCTTTTAAACCCTTACCAAGAGTGCACTAGGTTCTAACTCACACCTCAAGTAATTTTGTCTTGGCTACAAGTGCACACAACCTTCACTCAAGGCACATACCTATCCACCATTACTTGGCTCACACTAGTAAAGTAGCAATGACCACGGTTAGACTCATTCACTAGGTCCTTTGAAACCCACCTAGGTGTACTAAGGTTCTCACATCAGAACCTTAAACTTGAAGGCTCGACAAGGCTCCTGATGGTACTAAACCTTACACAATACTAATGGTGCTTTATTGTGGCCAAATATCTCCTCACATTGAACAAAAACATAGCCAAACTTAGGCCAAACCACGCTTAGTGAAAGCATAGAAATGGTAGCCCTTTCTCTTAGTTTCACGTAAAATCTTGCACTGCCTCAATTGGACACCCAAGTAAAAAGTTATGGTTGAAATACTACAAGTTGTCCAAGCTAGCGAGCTCTAGTACCGTGGCACCACAATATAAATCGTTCTGGTGCTAGCACACGAGTTTGGCACTGCAACGCCACCACTAGCATCATGATGTCAAGGCCACATGCCCAGTACCTTAAAATGGTACTATATGCACCTTAGGAAGCCTCCAAAGGCTCCCACACTTGCTAGGGATGCCTCTTATTTACACCCACCTACAAAACACATGCACCATTTCTACCAAGCTTACAATGTCATAAACATCAAGCCAAGCAAGGCAAATACACTAGCCCACCATGATCAACACAACCCATTAACTAATGTCATTCATCAAGCTACTTGAATTTAACAAGCAAAACAAGTTATTAATGGCATCACATAAGCATGAATCATAGATCCTTTACCTTAATTTCAATAACAAACAAAGATTAAGCATTCCAACACCAAGTAAATGGCTCCACTGAGTTTTTCCTAGGTTTAAAGAGAATCCAAGGCAAATGGCACCAAAACAAGACTAATTAAACAAAACCCATCCATCAAAAGGCCAATTTTGTGACAGCCCTCGGAGCTATAAGTCTAATCACTAGGTAATTAGTTAATTTAATATATTACACTTTATATAATTTATTTGCAAGCTAAGTCTCTGTAATTTAGGGTCCAGTAGTTAAAAATGAATAAAATTGATCATTTAAGCAAGCCAGGCCAAGAAGGGCATTTTGGTCATTTCACATAATGACCCATTTTTATTGCACGGTTGAATAGAGCATGAGAAAATATTAAATTTAAGGTGACACGGTTTTTCGTGATTCTCGCTCTATTATCGTGAATTTGTGAATTGACTAGATTGTCTATAAGTGATTTATGTGTAATCGTGAGAAAAATAGGGACAAAATGGAATATAACTGAAAGGCTAGGACTGGCCGCGTATTTATATCTGTGAAGGAACAAGGCGCCGCGTAATACCAACTTTGGTGCTTAAGTTCTAAGCGTGTTACGAATAAACCCATATTTATTAGAGAGTACAAAGACAGCACCATGTGTATGGCAAGTGCAATTAAAGCCTACATAAGTTGACCTCCCATTAATTGCTCGGCCATCTTCTTCCACCTTCGTCTCCAGACCACCAAAACCTCTATTTCTCTCCAAAAACCACAGCTAACACAAAATCCAAGCTTAATCCATCAAATTCAAGCACAAATAATCAAGACTTTGAAGAAAAATCAAGTTTTGTGCTATCCTAAGCTAGGATTTCTTGCTTCTTGTCCAAGTAAGTTTGGTTCTATTATTTCCCATGTTTTTGAGCTACAGTTTAGGTCTGTAAATTATGGGAATTAATGTTAGACTTGGTTGTTAAGAGAAATCAAAGGTGCTCAACATGTTTATAGGCATTCATGAGCTCATCCATGGTTAGTTTTGTTCCTATGGTGTAGATTTCATCACCTTTGGATATTTGGTACTGTTCATACGATTTTTATGGCAGAATTCATGGCTGGAATAATTGTTTGATGTGTTTTCTAGCTGTAATATGTGAATTGAGATGCAAATGAGCTAAAAACCCAAGAGAACTAAGGCTGGAATTTTGGTGTAGCTGAAACCATGAGTGTTGAGTTAGGTGTCATTTAATTCTTTTACAGCCAGCCATAATTTCTTGTTCCAGGGATTTTAGTAGCTCACCAAGGGTGTTATCTTGTTTATGAACTAGTTTTTGAGGGCTAAGAAGCAAAGGAACATTTATTTGGAAGTGGCTTACCAATGAATGCCATGAATGTGCATTATATGGCTGCTGAAATTGTAGTTACTTCCAAGAATAAACTGTATTATTACAGTAATTTTGGTGGTGACAATCTTTCTTATACACTAGTATACAAGGCATAAAAAAAATAAGGGAGCAAGATTTGGGCTGCAATTATGTTATTAAAAGTGTAAAGAACCACAAGATAGGCAAACCGGAGACAGAAAATTCTGGACAGTTAGTGGTTGTTTCAGGGGCTGTTTCCAAGTGTTAAAATTGATAAATTGTGCTTAAAATTATCAATATAGGTGCTGGGAATAGGCTACTAAGAGAGGTCCTAAGTTTGGCTTGAAACTGAGACAAAAAGGCTAAGTACTTGAAGCTTGCAAACTAAGTTATCTAAGGTAAGGGTTATTTAATTTATATACATATGTGTTAAATAACTTTGGCTATGATACTTGTTTATCAAGTGGCAAAATTATCTATAAATTTAAGAAGCATATGATTTGAGTATTGATGGCTATTTAAGAAGCTTATATGATTGGGTTTGGTAGAAAACCAAACTATGAAGTGCATATGAAGTGTGTAAGTGCATGTTTGTAAACTTCCATGTATAAGCAACATGGACATTGGTATGGTCTAATTTATGGAGAGTATGATGGTTTGAGAACTTAAGATACCTAAGGTCACCATGATGGGCCAAGGCTTAGGTGAACCTAAGAGGGGGAGGTATCCTCAACCACTCACAAAATGTTGGAATGCTAGCACTAACACATGCATTTAAATAAGCAAATAGTTCACTCATGTACATAAAATAAGGGATTTTAGCAAATACTAAGAAGCTTTCAAAGTAGTATTTGTATGGACAAGTTGGACTTATCAATTTCAAGACAAATGGGTAAAAGAATTGTGGGAATTAGCTACTCCCATGATTATTGGCCAATAATACGAGCTCCTAGCACTAGGCATATATCGACATCTTTATGGATAATATACATGGTTCTATATTTTTGTTTTTCTTGCAGACTATAACCCTTACTGGGAACCTCCAGTTCTCACACCCCTTACATGTTTTATGTGCAGACACTAGTACATCTGGGGCTAACAACCAATAGAAGGAAAGGTTGTTAGTATTTCGAGACCAGAGGCAAGAAGCAGGGGATACCTGAACACTGTAGTGATCCTTTTTAGCAGTGTAACTCAGGTGAGATTGGATCCCAAGATTCTCAGTGTGTAGCATATGTATAACACTTTTGTGTATGATGTATATATATGTGTGCAAAAGTTATGCCTCTGGTAAATGCTATGGAACTAGTGGTTGTGTTCCCTAGTAGCTTGCATGGATTCACAATGCATAATAGTATGTTTTATATAAATGCATGTTTGAAGTGCTGGCCAACTGCATTGATTATATATTATTTTTATGGTCATTGACCTACAGCCATAGTAAGGCATAGTATAAAACAGTATTGCATTAAGGATTTAATCAATTAGCATGCCCACTAAGGAGCAACTTGCGCAGGCCTAGCACTAAATTAGTGTAAGGTTCCTGGGGTCCTATATGACTTAAATAGGATTAAGGTTCAAGGCCTGTGACACAATTAGAAAAGAAAACTTCAAGGATTTAAGGTTACCTCACGCACATCACAGGCACAAAGCAAGAAAATGTGAATCCAAGCTTCAAAACCATAAAATATTTTGAAAACAAGCAACCTACTATTTATACACCCTTAAAACCTTTAAATTTCATCAAGAAAGTAATGATTTTTGAAGAAATTGAGATGGATTCGAAAAAGGCAAGATGGACCTCAGGTTTGGAAGAGAAGAAATGGTGAATAGTGGCAGTCATCCCCTTTTTAACCAAGTTATAAAGCCTTTAATCCTATAAACCCATCAAACTTTATTTTAGCCATCAAAAAGCCTTATTCCCAAAATAATAGCCTTTGGTCAAATCTTGGTTAAACTTTCAACACTTAGTGAAATTTTGGGTGCAAAGCAAGATTTAAGTTTAAAACACATTTTTTACACCTAGGACTCAGCCCAACACCTCAAAATGTAAAGTTACCATTTTGCCCCCGACCTTTTTTGATGTCATAAACTCAAAATGGGGTGTTAAACTAGGAATTTAATTGATTTATATTCCTTAATTGAGCTTTCTGCTGGGAGGGCTATAACAATTATAATCTCATGCTATGTAAATTGAGCATTAGTATTTAGGGTTTAGGATTAGTGTTTAGGGTTAGGGTTTAGAGTTTTAAGGTTATACGGTTTAGGGATATAGGGTTAAGGTTTAAGGAAAAGGGTTATGGTTTAGAGATTTAGAGATTTAAGGAGCCCTAAACACGATACCTGAAACGCCATAAGGCCTAAACCATAAAATGGCTAACTTAGCCATTTTAAGTAAAATGAGTCAATTAGCCTTCAGTTACTTTACAGTTCCTCTAAAGTAAGGGCTCATTTATTTGGAGATTACATATGGAGATTTATCTTAAAAAAAATATGTGAATATTTCCTCGATAATGGTGCTCGACACTAGGAAAAGTAGGGTCTTAGGTTATTTAAGTGATAGTTCATAAGTAAAAAATTTTCATAGGAATCTAGTAATTGAAATATGACTCATTTACTTTCCTGTTTTACAGCATAGGGGCCACACTAATTGCATATCAATGCATCGTGGCCTAGGTTTCTTCATATCAGCTTTGATTTCATAAGAACCCTTCCTTCAACCCTTGTCTGTTTTTGACTTTGCCTTAGCATCATGGAGCCGAGCTACACTTTATTTGAAAGCACACATATAGACCCAGCCATTTTTCCTAAGCCTTTCAATAATGTCCAATTTGGCCTTGAGGTCTTCGTCACTAGTTTTGGCATTGAAGATTTGGACCCAAAATGATGGTTAAACAATCTCAACTAGGATGAGTGCCTTCATTCCTTTGACGAGTGCAAAAGGACTTTTTTTTGTTAACCTCTATGGTCTTTCAATAGTCCCAAGTTATGCTTTGTAACTTTTTTTCCCACTTTTCATTAGACTCAGAAAATCTCTTCTATAACTCTTCTTTGATGGTATGATTAGTGACCTTTACTTGCCTTTTTGATAGTGGATGAGCAATAAGAGCAAAGTAGAGGAGTAAGCCTTTTCCTTAGTGAATTTTAGTAGCTGAGCATAGTTAAACTGCTTATTGTTGTTAGTGATGATGGCTTGTGGGCATCCGAAGCAACAAACAATATTTTCCATAAAAAATTTATCACCTTAGGGCCCATAATAGTTGTCAAGGGCCTAGCCTTAACCCACTTTGTGAATTAGTTGACGGTAATAAAGTAGTACTTCACTTGTCTAAGAGCAGTAGGTAAGGCCCTAATTAAATTCAGGCCCCATATAATGGCTTTCCAAGACTTAAAGTTGGATTGGTAAGGTAATCATGATAATTTTAGTAATTTTACATGTTCAAATTATTTATTTGCAAGCCAAGTCTAGTATTAAATGGTCTAGTGGCTTAACAGTACAAAAATTGGCTAAAGGGTCTTTTGGCAATTTTAACAAGTTGCAAAATGTCACTAAATTGACATTAATTAAATTTGGTAAAAAAACATCCTATTCAAGCACTCGGAATACGTTTGGGTGCAAATTGACAAAAGGAGAAGAAATGTGACGTAAATTGCCCTAAGGCCAAAAGAAATGTGAGCTAAATTGCCCAAGGGCCAAAAGTTGTGTAAGATAATTTATTGAATAGAAAATTTCTATTCATTGTCTCCCTAAATTGGAAAAGATGATCATCTTATTTAAGCTCTCCCATATCCAACGTTCACTAGGTTGAAAGGAAATATTTTTTAGCTCAGCCATGTAAGATTTATCATGGAAATCATGATTCTTGAAGCTGAGTGACCTTGGTTTCAGGTTTGAGCTTGGGAGCTAAGAGATTTGATTTCTTGTTGATGTTTGATATTGATCATTCGATTGTTAGGGTTGAGAATATGGCTAAGTTATCTCCTTAGTGTGTTTATTAGTTTTAAATCTTTAATTGGGGTGTTATTGAGCTAAGAAACCAAAGAGGAAAGTGATAGAGCTGAAATAGCTGTATCAAGGTAACTCGGTCCCTTCAATTCCAGCCATGTTTCTATGTTCCGGGGTTTTACAAATCCACTTCTGTTGTTAACTTGCTTAAGAACTAGTATTTGTAAGCTGGAAATAAAAACAAAAACAACATAGTTATTGAAATGGCCATTAAAACCATGTCGTACACTAAGGTGGGGAGAGCCTCGGCTTAAAATTGTTCAGTAAGGGGATTTGTTGATTTCTAGTATTTTTATTAGCTTTTAATTTTTGTTATCTTGCTTATGAACTAGTATGTAAAGACTATAAAAGTAAGGGAACAAAGTTGGATAGTGGTTTACCAATTGAAATTGAAAAAGCACATAAAGCTAAGCAAAAATTGGGAAAAATTCCTAGGCTATTTATGTGTGAATTAAGGGTTATTTTCATGATTTTTAGGGGTTTAAATGTGCTTAAAATGATCAATGTATGTTTTGAATTTAAGCTACTAAGAGGGATCTTACGGGTGACTCAAAACCGAAGTGAAGGCTAATGGAATTATGCTTACAAATGTTGAATAATCTAATAATCTAACATAAAAGATTTTAAGTTCAAGTAAGTTTAAATTGATGCATTATATTAAAATGCATTAATTAAAGAATTAAGTGGTGGAAAAGGAAAAGGGCTTAAGACTCAAGTTAAAAAAAAAGGGCCTTAAGTAAGTGTTTGGGTGTTAAGTATTTAAGTCTTAAACCTCAAGAGTACCCTAGCTAAGGCACTGTGTTTGGAAAGATGAACCAACAAGATTAAGTGATACTTCTTTATAATATGATAAGAGAAAGTAAAGAAAGTGGTAAGTCACAATGCTTGCTAAAACAAGAAAAGTTTTTGCAAAAAAGTAGGAATATGTTGAGGTTAGGTTTGCACAACGAAACCTTTTCTGGTGGCCATGTGATAAGACTGAGATGTAAGAGTTTGCATTAAGCTATATATATTTATTTCATATATGGGTCCTAAGATTTTATTGTAGGTTAAGAAATCTCTTATTGAGAATCATCGTATTCTCACTCTCTTATTTACATATTGTGCAAATATGTTTAGTTAGGAGCATAACACCGAGTTGTTGGATGTTAAGTTGTAATTTGTTGATGGTAAAAATTATTTGAATCTATAATTGATTCTAAGTGTTATAGTTGGTCATGGTATGGACTAAGGTTATTTTTCTGGTTCTGTTAGTGGGCTAATCAAGGGAAAAGTATAAGGATGGTAAGGAGCCATCCACTTTAGGAGTAAAAGAGGCTTAGGTTGGTGTATAGTTTAATGATCTCAGATAGTTATTAATTTATACTTTAAGTATACTAGGTTATGCCTTATAGTAATGACAAGTGTTTATAGAAGACTTTCAAGTGTGTGACAAATACATTGGTTGCTTTTGGATGTACATAAGTTTAATTGTTGTACATTAAGTCATTGTTTGAAGTTTAAGATAACTTAATATTTTATTTAACTTCTGTTATGGTTTTCTTCATTATTTTTTATAAATACTCTATTATGGTTTTCTTCATTTTTTTTATAAATGCCCGGGCTAGCAAGTGTTTTGTTTTAATGCTTGTTTTAATTTGTAACCAAATTTAAGCATGCATATAATTTTTTTTTTGGTTAAAGAACTAGTGGTAAGAAAGTTTTAATATATTACGAGAATTGACTTAGCCATTGCAACCAAGAGTGAGATTCACCATAATCGTGATTATTAAAGTGATCCTGGGCAGTGTCCCTAATAGCCTAGACAACAAAGGGACATGGATAGTTTGCAGAAGTGGCTTTTAACAAGGGCATTGCTTGTATTTTGGCATTGACCTAATGGGAATCTATCATTAAACGATGTCCCCTGAATCATTTTTCATAACTAGCAAAAAATACCCTTACCTCAATGCTTTGTGGACAAGGGATTCAAATTCAATATTTGCAAACTTAGAGTAACTAGGTACTAACTAGAAAATTTTTATAGGCTAGGTAAAACATTTATGACAAATCTACTCCTGCACTAAAATGGCCATTTTATTATTATTTTACAACTTTGTGCCAAGTCATTTTGGAAAAAAAGATATTTTATTATTATTTTAAAACTTTATGACAAATCTACTCTTATGCTATAACATAAGTTAGAGATTTGTCCTGCATACCAAGTTCACTTGGCTTAAGGTACATTTAGCCCTGCTCATTGCCAGAGTTCGAGTCCCATCCTCCTCCCCTAATCCTAAACAATGTCATTAAATACTAGTTTGGTCACCTTTGGATCCCAAAAAAATAGGAATCTCCCATATTCCCTAAAATTAGAAATACCTTTTTAAACCTTATACTTATGTGCTTGAATTTTGAATACAAAAAAAAAAAATAGAGATTTATATTTAAAAAATATAAAAATAAAAAAGGCAAAGTTACTGATGTACACTAGGTAGAAGAGGGAAATTTCTAAAATGTTGCTGCGACAAGTTGTCGTAGCGGCTAGAGCACAAAATGAAAAAGTCAAAAAAAGACATTTCAAACATTTCATCAGTTAACCGGTTGGGTCAGTTATGAGAGTAGGTAAAACTTAATTTTAACTTGCTGCAATAAGTGAAATAGAAAAAAAAAAAAAGATATATTCACTACAAATAATTCTGTAAAATATATTTTTGGACATATTATTGTTAAATAATTTAAATAGAAGTAAAAAAAATGGCACTAAAAGTTTGAGAAAGAGTAGAACGTAATAAAAAAAAGTGGGTGGGTGAAAAGAAAAAGTAAATGAAAGTTAACGTGAGAAGTTTGAGTTAATGTAGAGAAGTCAATGTGGGAGTAGTAGTTGTATCTATTAGTGAGAGTAACTTAATGTTGAGAAGTTTGAATTGTATTGTAGATGAATGCATATGAGGAAGTTTAGAAGGAGTTTAGAAGGTTTAGGTTTTGTTCTATGTTCTTATCATAGTTATCAACTCTATAGAAAATCAATGACATTGTTATGAGAAGGGAATAAAACTTAAATCATACGTGAAGCATTAATGGTGAAAATGCTTATGACGAATCTAGGTTAGTAGTAATGTTTTAAGTTTTTAATTTACTTGTGTAATGTTTTTATGAGAGGTTTGGTAATGTGTATTAAAAGAGCGACTGATGGAAATGTTCTTTCCTAGACTTCATAGCTTTTTTATTAGCCAAATTGCCTTTTATAGTACTAAAATGTTTTTCTTTGTTACTAAGTTACATTTTTAATAAATAAGATTTTGCGTTTATGAGTAAGAGAAAGATTATGATAAGGTACCATTATAGTTCCAAAACAAGCGACGAAAAGGATGGACAAGGGATATTTTTCTTAAAAAAACATCTATAGTGCAAGAAAAGAGTTACATATATATGAAAAAGCATTCCTGGGACATTTATCTGGAAATTCAAAGCTTGAGTTACTTCTTTAAAAGCGATAGGAGGTATATAAAAGCATTTGTGATTTATAAAATACTATTTTTGGTGGCAATAAAAGCGTTGACAAAGTAACCAAAAACTGACTTGGCTTTCGTTAATGAGAAATTTGCTTGTCAAGGTATTTGTGATTTGATTTCCCTTTCTTTTGAAGTGCCCATTTCTTTTATTCGCACTTATAAATTACTTACTACTATTCGCTTGTATTTGAAGCAAATTACTTATTTGACTTTAGTCAAATAAATTTCATACAAAAAAGGAAATTGATCTTTTATCATGTGGATATTTCTACTTCTACATGACTTTTTCTTTTCATTGATCTTAATCTTCTTTCCAGGTGTAGTTTCAATTTTTAACATTTCAAATTATAAGTAATTCGATGATGATTCTCGTTCAAAATTGAATGAAAAAAAAAATGATTTCAATAAGTACAAAAGCGACTTAAATGAGCAGAAACAGGAATAGGGCAAAAGAGTCAATAGCTTTACCGTATAACTAGTTCTTATAGCGACAGGTAATTTTAATGAGTAGAAAACCAATTAGGTAACAAGAAAAGCATTTTCATACACAGAGAAAGCGATTAACTCACTAGAAAAAGCGATTATATGACTAGAAAGTGCTACACCATGTAGTTCAAATTTAGGAAAAGCGATAGGTAAGTGGACATTATATTTTCCCTTGTTGAACCAGAGCTTAAGTAGAAAATTTGTCTGGTCTGCTTTTTACAGCATCTTAGCCAATTTTCAGGTATCTTTTCCATTGCTTTTTTGATTGTGCGTGCAAAATTTATCTAGAAATTTAAAGCTTAAGTTACTTTGATTTTGCTAACTCAGCTGATAACCTTTTAGACATGAAAAAAGCATGGATGAAATTGAAAAGGCATTTAAAGGTGTAATGCCCTGAAAATCCCGAGTATTTAAGTCTCAGATTATGGAGATAAAAAACGCTCAGAAAATTTTTCAAAAAAGGAATTGAGCTCATTGAGCTCGGGAGACATTATGTAGGTGAGGAATTGGGTTTATGTGAGTGTTGGACACTCTTGAAATTAAGCTTTGCTTAGGCCAAGAATATTAGTGATGAAATGGTGGAATTTAAAGTTAAGGAACTCAATTGCACAAAGGAATTTTTAGTGGTTGGGCTCAATTGCCCAAAATCAGAAATATGGAGGACTAAAGGGGGAATTAGGCCATTTTAATGGCCTAGGATGCTATGGCTGGCCATTCCCCTCCATTTTCCTATATTTTATGTCACCTCCCTCCAAATCCCATTATTTTAATCCATCTCCCACCCTTAGTCATCACCTTGGATTCTTTCTTCACCTACTTTTGACTATTTTTACCAAACTTACCCAAAAGTCTTCCAATTAGTCTTCTTTTCTTTTAATCTTGTCTCCCACTCATTCCAAGCACATTATTCACTTCATTTATCTCCTCATGGCCAGCCACTCTTGCTCACCATTCATTATTATCTTCTCTCACACTTAAACACTCAAAACACACTCCAAACGTTCTCTTTCTCTCATCAAAATTTGGCCATGTTCTTTTCTTAAGCTTCTAACTCTTTCTTCTCCTCTAAAATTTGGCCATGATATATTATTGGCATCCATGAAGTTCAACCAAGTTTTCTTGGTATTCTTAAGCTTGTAAAGCCATCCAAAGCAAGAAATTAAGTGAGATATTGAAGAAAGATCATGTAGAAATTTCAGCCATGCTACCATTTTGAAGAAATTCGGCCAAGTTCATGTTTGAACTTTCTGGAAGATAAACCAAGTATTCTTGGTGTTTATGAAGTGTTAGAAGGCTACAAAGAAAAGATCAAGTGAAGGTTTCCAAGCAAAGAAGAAAATTCGGCCAAGTATGTTCTTGGCATTGTGAAGCTCTAAACCAAGAGTTCTTGGTACTTTTGAGCTTTTATGGTCATCCTAAGCAAGAAAAAAACAAGTGAAGGATGGATGAAATGCAAGGGTATAAATTTGGCCAAGCCATTATCTTGGCATTAGTGAGCTTAAACCAAGTGTTCTTGGTACTAAACAAGCTCTTATGGATGTTCTAGACAAGAACCAAAAAGATGGATGTAGAAAGAAGAAGTTTTGTTAGCTAAAGGATTCGGCCATGTTATTGTTTTGTATGTTTGTAAGTTAGCCAAGTGTTCTCGGCAATTATGGGTTCCTAGAGATATATGGAACTAAGATGAGAAGAAGGAAATAAAGAGTAAATTCGGCCAAGAGTTCATTTTGGATTCTTTAAGTTAAAACCAAGTGTTCTTGGTATATGTGAGTTTCTATGAACATATGAGCTTGAAAATTTAGAGAAATGTTAAGCCATAAATTCGGCCATGTTGATTATGGAGAAATTTCATGGGCTTGAACACTTGTTCATGGTGTTCTTGGGCTCTTAAGTTCATTTGGGCCTATGTGGCTCCTAAGTTCATTTGGGCCTAAATACAAGAAAGGCTAATTTGGGCCTAAATACAAGAAAGGCTAATTTGGGCCTAAGTACAAAGAAGGGCTAAATTGGGCCTTACCTCCTTAAGTTGAGATTGAGTAAGTTATGCCAAGTGTTCTTGGTAAATTATGGTTCTTTGAGTTAATGAAAAGCAAGTAAATAACTTGTTAGTGTTTTAGGCTTTATATGTCCATTAAGGAAAAGACAAATTCTAAACAACAACAAAACCAAGGAAAGGCAAAGATTAAGCAACAAGAGATTACTAAATTATGGTAAGGATTTCCTATACTCACTTTGTTCCATGATTTTGTTTGTGAGTCTTCAGGCCCCTAGGTGATGGTCAAAGAACCATATGATCCCAGGAGTGCATAAGAGGCTAAGTTGTTTTATTGCTTTGGCAATTCTGTGTGAGGATTTCTCATACTCACTTTGTGAGTATTCGGGCACATAGTGCTAAGTGGGCTAAGTATCGTTGCTTCGGCAACTCTGTTTACTCATGAGTTCTGTGCATGCATTATGGCTAGGAATTGAGTTTGGCCAACTTGATTCCCAAGTTAAGGAGTGCTCGGTACGGTATAAAATAAAGGCGACCGAAATTATGTGTAATGGAATGTGTTTATGCTTGCTCTGCCCATCCGGAATGGTGTTAAGTGGTGTGTGTGTTTGTGTGCTTCTTTGTTTTGGTTGTGCATGCTAACCCCCGATTATGATTATTATTGTTATATGTATGTATCTTGTGTTTTCTTTGTCTTAGTATTTTCTTTGCCGGAACATGGAATAATTTCCATTACGTTCTTGGCATAAGTTAGGCTTTGGAAGCCATAAGAAATACCTCACTAAGTTAGGCATTGGATGCCACCAGATTCCTTATTGAGTTTTATAACTCATTCGCCCTACTATACTTTTGTAGGAAAAAGAGCTATAGAAAAGCATTAAGGTCAAGAGTGATATATACTCTTTCGGATGGTAAAGGTTTGTGCATGTGTTGCTCAATATTCTAAGTGTCTTTTGTGATATGGATTGCTTGTGAATCAAGCTAATGTTGTGGACTTCCTTCTACAGGCTTATGGAGTCTAGAAATTTGTGGGAACAAGGTCTATTAAGGTGGAATGTGTTCCATGGAATTGTGCATTATTTGCCATGTATCATGCTTTTGAATATCATGGATAAGTTTTAAGTGAATATGTTCACTTTCAGTTTAACAACATTTTTATGACTTGTAAATATGAACTCACGGACTATGGAATGTTTTGGTATGCTTGGTGATTTTACCATGTGCTTGGAATGTGCTAAGAATGATATGCAGGTATGGAAGTTGAGTTGTTTATGTTCAATGAGAAGGAGCTCGCATGTTAAGTACCAATATAATTGCATGTTCATAAAAGTTATGTTCAATTATAAAGCATGCAATATTCGGTTTTGTATGTGCACTTAAGAAAGAAGTTTCAAGTGAACTTGGAATAGTATGGAAATGGTCACATGTGTGCTAAAATGGAATCTAAGGATATTAAGTACATGTAAATGGACATGTGTACTTTTGGATGAATTAAGTATGTGAAGTGATGCCTATGATATTGTGTGCACAAGTGGAGAAAATACTGGAAGAGGCTTATGTTTGACCATGTGCTATGGAATGGTCTTTGTATGTTTCTAAAACATATAAGAGTATGCAAGACATGAGTTCATAAACAAGTTTTCAAAATATGGATATGGTGTTTTGGTTGCCATGCATGTACTTGGCTAAGTATGATAAAGATCATGAAATGAACACTAAAAATTTCACATAGGTACTAGCTTGTTTCTGAAAGCACCTCAACTTCACCTTTATTAAATAAGAACATAACGAGCTAGTACCGGTAAGTATCCTGGGGTCGTACCTTTATGTTTTGATAAGTATTAATAAATTCCCCTTTTGTGAAAAATTCCGCTGCGTGTTTAAGTAATCGGGCCCAAAATGGGCCAGGGGCTAAGTTGGGCATGACAAAAGGCCTAGGAAAAGCTATTAACCACTTGAAAAAGCATTGAACATGGCATGTGTTTTACTAAAAAAGTGATAAGATCTGCAAGTACCCAAATGTAAACTGTAGGACCCCCAAAAATGAGCCGTAGCCCCAGAATTTGAACCGCTTTTCATGTGGTTCATGTTTAGGGGTCTACGGTTCACATTCAGAGGACTTGCTGTTCACATTCAGGAGGCATGTGATTCACAATCAGGGCCCCCATGGTGAACTCCAAGAACCTCGAATGTGAACCATATATTCCCTTAAAAGTTAACCACAGACCCTGATTGTGAACTACAAACCCCTAAATATCAACCACTTTTCATGTGGTTTACTTTCAGGGGGTATGCAGTTCACCATAAGCCTTGAATATGAGTCGCATCCCCTCCCCCCCCCAAAGTGTAAACCGCTTTTCATGTGGTTCACATTGAGGGCTATGCAGTTCACAATCAAGAGGTTTGAGGTTCATAATTAGGGGGTTTATGACTCACAATCAGGGCCTTGGTTATGAACCATATACCCCTAATTATGAACCAAAACCCCCTAATTGTGAACTACTAAATTTGTGGTTTATATTTCGACAAAAAATTCTGAACCACATACACCCTAATTGTAACAAACAGAGTTAGTAGTTCATAATCTGGAGGCCTGTGGTTTACAATCAGAGAGTTTATAGTTCACATTTTGACCTCTAATTGTGAACCACATATTTTTAGTGGTTCATATTTAGGCCCTTGATTATGAACCGCAAACTCCTTAATTGTGAGCCACATATTCCTAACGGTTCATATTTAGGTCCCTGGTCATGAACCACAAACGCACTGATTATGAACCACACACTTAGTGATTCACGATCAAGGGTCTGCGGTTCACAGTCGGGGCCCTGAATTATGAATCGTAGACTCCCTGATTTATGAACACTCTTGTGCATGTGCAAACACTTTTTTCGAAGCAAAAACATCATTCCATAAGGTGGGAATGCTTTTGTGAAAAATGAAATGCCATTTTTTTTCACTATGACACATAAATAGAATGAGTATAAATTTATGTCAAAAACCTGCCCAAAACCACACTAACTGTGATTATAAGAAGCAAATGGCAATTAAGCTACCAACAAAGCGATTCGGGCCAACCAAAAGGCAATAACATCTAATAGCTTTTTTGGGAGCCTTATAGCTTTTGCAGCCTACTTTATCTCTTTTTTGGAGCCTTATCACTTTTGTAGCCAACTTGATCACTTTACTAGATTCTTATAATGTTTGCATGCACTGAACTCAGAAATGTGTTTTTTCATACACCATTGCGACTTTGACTAGAACAAAGGTGTTTAGACCAATAAAAAGAAGATAGTACATATAACAAAAGTGAGTAATCATTCACAAAACCTAACCTTCAAAACCTTAATTCCACAGACCAAATTCCTACTCGGAATACAAATCCATCAATTCCTCTTAAACCCAAAGTGCTTATACTACATAGAACATAAGCATAACTTACTTTACAACCATTTCTGATTTTCTCCCTTACTTTCCCTCATTGTTTTCATGCCAAATCATGATCCTTATTAATGTCATTTCACTCCATGCTACAACAATTCTCCTACTATCCACTCTCATTCGATTCAACCCTCCCTTTCGAATTGATTCTAAGTTCTCACACTACTTTACCAAGGTTCGATTCCTCCTTTGATTTTCAAATGGAAAATTTTAGAATTTTTTTTAATTTTCAAAATACATGTTAGTGCGAGACTCAGTAGGTTATTAGTCAGAAGATTTTATAATACCCACCCAACAAAAAGGGGTAAAGTTATCCCCCCACTCTTGACCATTGATCATGGCTAATGTAAGCAAGGGGAAAGGACTGGACAGGCCTAGTCGATGAGGGGACAGGAAAGAAAAAGAAAAAAGAGACAAGAGGGAGGAGAAAGAAGAAAATATAGAGGAAAGAAAAAAAATAAAAAGCGTAGAGAGGAGGGAGGATAGAAAAAAATATATACAAAAAATAAAATATAGGGAGAAGGGAGAAACTGAGACGAAAAAATATAGGAGAATGTATTTTATTAAATACATATTAAAAAAAATAATTTTTAAAATATTTGCGGTGTTAAAATATTAATTATTGAATAATACACTTAATAAAATATTATTTTATATGTCAATGGTACTCAGAATATAAAATTTATGTATATTGATCAACTTAGTAAAGCAAATAAAAAATATTTTACAAAGTAATTGTATCATAGCAAGGATAATAATAAATTTTACTATAGACCAATTTAATAATTTTTTTGATGTAAATTAATAATTTAAATCAGATACCTAAATATGAGATAAGTCATAAATTCAAATATCTAATAAGTTAGGTGAATTTCAATCCCAGTTAGTTTTGGGCTAGATTCAGGTTGACAGTCGGGTTTACTCGGGTTACTAGCTTAAATGACTGGATCAAATCTATTTTTTGTATGGTTTTTTAAAAATTTTAAATTAAATAATTTAATTTTTTGTTATTCAATTTAGGTTAATTTTTCTTCTTTTAATATGTTTAACTAAAAAAATTCATAAAAAATTCTTGATTATGTTCCGATAAATTTACTACAATTTCTAAATTTTACTATGAAATATAAGTCCAATTGACTGTTGTCCATAGTACTAAACTATTGAATTTCAAAATTTTGGATGAAAATGTAAAAATTTTAAAGTTGAGGAACTCATCATGTAATTATTATGGGTGGTAAAAAATAATTTTTTTTAAAATTTTGGTATTTTATTGCACTACACTTAAAAGTTTGGATATCAATGTTGTAATATCGACATTTACCTATAAAAAATCATTAAAGTTCCTGGAAGGTTACTTATTTTGTAAGAACCCATAAATCCAAAACTTAACCTTATTCCTAAACTCAACCATAACCTTAAAATGGGGAAAGTCCAAAAAAATTTGTCAATACTTTTGATGACCGAAGTGTGGCCACACTAGTTACCTAAGGACTTCAGGAAAGAAGGGAGCCAGACACCTGAGGAATACCACCTCGGCAGAACACCGGTACCTACCTCGGGAAATCAACGGACCGTCTCCCTCGCGAGGGCGACCGAACTAACCTCGGAAACAGGTGATGCCCCGAGGTACCAGCCTGGCTCCGGGAAAGGCCCCCACTACGAAGACGGACTTCGACCTAGGGGACCTCAAAGGCGCAGCAGAAGTCATCTAAGAGTCTCTGACACTTCGCCCGTACGCCCTGTACGGGCGCCCTCACATGAGCTCTGACAAAGTGACACGCCCCTCGTCTTGTCATGTCAGGGTACGATTGTTGCAGCTCATGGCTCAACGAGCCTGCAGGCGGCCAAGGAATCCCGCGCCCAGCAGTACAAGCATCATCCAACCATACACGTGCCACAATCTTAAAAGCTCGTTTCCTCCTTTAAATACGCCAGGCACATGGCCATAGGGGGGACGCTCCGGCTCCGGCTGGAAGAGAACAGGACAGAGAGAGGCCGAAAAATAGAGGGCACTCTCTCCTCTCCGCCTAAATACTCTCCCTCCGGCCCGCAGAAAGACACGCCAGGTACACGTCTCTTGTACTTATTATGGTGTTTCCCACTGAAAAAAGGCACTGACTTGGGCGTCGGAGGCTCCGCCCCGGAAAAAGATTCCGGGGACCTCTTAACCGTTGTCTTTTGAGTGTTCTAGCCAGGCATCCCTGGAGGATCTTTGTTTGGGGCCCTTTACCACGCCGTTGGAGCTTCACGTCGCCTTCTCGCCACGGGACCAAGGAGCTGCTGGCCATCACTTGAGGCGATCCACCCAGGACGCCAATTTTTCCCCAAGACCCCCTACTGCCTTCATTACCGCACACAGCGGAGATGCCGGTCCCGCACAACCGGACCGCATCAACTTTTTATTAGAATTAAATAGTTTTTTTTATTAATTTTTACCCTTTTGGGTTAGTTAAGTTAAAAAATTTACAAAAAAACAAAAACTACTTTGGACAAAGATATCTTAAAATTACTTTTTAGACTTCTTATCGTATGAATTATCCATAAAAATATAATTTGGGTAAATAATCATTTCATATAAGAATAATATGCAATAATATACTAAAACCTTTAACCCTTAACCTTAACCCTATCTATCAATAAAACTATAATTTGGGCGAATAATCACTTTATATAAGAACAATATGCAATAATATACTAACTCTTAATCCTTGACCTTAACCCTAGCTATCAATAAAACTATAATTTGGGTGAATATGCAATAATACACTAAAACCCTTAACCCTTAACCTTAACCCTAACCTTAAATCTTAACAATAATATTACATCCAGTTCGTTTTAACTTAAGTTAATTGAATTCTAAATGACATTTTTTTATTCTTACATTTTTTTACCCAAAATTAATTTTAATTAAAATTCAACATTATGTAAGTGCAATAATCCATTGAAAATATAATTTTTGTAACCTTACTAAATTTTTATGAATTTTTTCAGTCTTAGACATTAAAAAAGGAAAATTCACAAAAGTTTAATAATGTCATGAAAATTTAGTTTCAAATGGATTATTGCATCTACATAATATTGACTTTTTAAATGAAATTGATTTCAGGCAAAACAAAATATATAAGTAAAATAAGCTAGTTGACTTAAATTAAAATGAATTGGCCCTTAATTGTTTAATAATACACTTAGTAAAATATTATTTTATACTATTCCAGTGGTACTCAAAATATAAAATTTTTGTATACTAATCAACTTAGTAAAGCAAATGAAAAACAAATTTACAAAGTAATAGTAACATAGTAAGAAATTTAAAATTGAGCACCTGATAGTATATATAATTGATGTACACTGTTAAAAAAATAATAAAATTTACTAGTGACCAAATTTGTAATTTTTTGTGACGTAAAAAAATCAATAATTTAGATCAGGCACCTAAATCTGAGACTTGTTGAAAATTTAAGTATTTAACTGTCACCAAAATAAGACACATTTATATTTCTTTAAACTTTTAGAATAGTCACTAAAATGTTACTTATGATTCTAAAAAATATAATTTAGCAGAAATTAGAGATGACAATTGGGTGGGTCAAGTCAGGTTTAGGTCAAGCTATTCAAGTTCAGGGTTAATCAGGTTAATATGAATTTATTCAAGATCTAGGTCAGGTTATTTGAGTTCACGTTGATTTTAAGTTGAGTAGAATTTGAGGACTGGTTGGGTTTGGTAAGGTTTATTTGGGTTCAGGTTAAAAAAAATTCCTTCTTTTAGTATTTTTAGTTAAAAAAATTATAAAAATTTTCTTAATTACATTCCGATAAATTTGCTACAATTTCCAACTTTAAATGTAAAATGTAGCTCTAGCTAATTATTGTATATAATAACTAAATTGTTAAATTTCAAATATTTTGGGGTGAAAATGTAAAAATTTAACAATTTCAAGGAGCAGTCTTGTAATTATTATGGATGGTAAAAATGAAATATTTCAAAATTTCGTTACTTTATTGCACTGTACTTAAAAGTTTAGGTACCAATGTTGCCTACTAAAATCATTAAACTTAAACACTAAACCTTGTCTTAACCCTAGATCTAGTCTTAATATTATGTAAAAAAAATGTAAACTTAAATCATAAACCTAGCCTTAACCTTACAATGAAAACTTAGTCTTAACCATAAACCTCGCCTTAACCCTAAATTAAGTCGTTAACCTTAGATTAAGTCTTAAATTCTAACCCTAAGCCATATACCCAAACCCAAACCCTAAATCCCATACCCTAAACCTTATACCTTAACCCAAAACCCTAATTCCTAAACCCTAATCCAAACCTAAACCTTAAATTGAGCGCATAACCCTAACCCTAAACCCCATACCATAACCTAACCCATAAGCCTTACACCCTAACCCTAAACCTCATACCCTAACCCTAGTTTTTTAATGCGCCAAATCTAACCCTAACCCAAAACTTAACCATAACCCTAACTTCATACCCTAACCCTAAACCCTAAACTTCATACCATAACCCAAAACTTTATACCCTTAAAACTTAACCATAACCTAAACCCTAACTCTAACCCTAAACCTTAAATCTAACCTAAACCCAACCTTAAACTATAAACCATAAACCCTAACTAAACCTTCAACCTACCTTAAACCTTAAACTTTTAACCTAACCTAAACCCCAAGCTTAAACCTTCTCTATAACCTAAACCCTAACCTTAAACCTTAAACCTAAAACATAACCTAAACCCTAACCTTATACTCTAACCCTAAACCTTAAACCTTAAACCTAATCTTAAACCTTAACCATAATCTTAACCCTAACCTTAAATCTAACCCAAACCCTAAAGTGCAATCGGGTCACCTTGGATGTACCTAAAATGCAATTAGGTCACCTTGAAGGTAACCTAAATTAATATCTAGGTCTCCTTGAAGGTATAAGAAAGGTGACCGGGTCACTTCAAACATAACAAATAAAAGAGATCTAGTCACCTTGAAGGTACCTAAAGTGTTACAGGGGTCACCTTAAAATGAATTTGAAAAGGTGACTTGGTCACATTGAAGGACCCAACAATGTAACCAGGTCACCTTAATGGAAACCTAAAAAGCTGACTCGGTCACCTTTTAGGTCCTTGAAGTGTAACCGTGCCACATTGAAGGTAACCTAAAAAGGTAACTGAGTCACCTTGAAGGTACCTTAAGTGTGACTAGTTTAAGTGTGACTAGGTCACATTAAAGGTAACCTCAAAAGGTAACCCGGTCAACTTTTTGGTACCTAAAAGGTAACCAGGTCCCCATCAAGGTAACCTAAAGGGGTGATTCAGTCATTGATGCCCAGCAGCACCTACGTCATGTGACATTGTGACTTCGGGAGGGACTTCCTGAGAGGCAGAACGTCTGGTGCAAAGGTTTCCCAGAGGTGCGTGCCTGAAATGCTCAGAAAAGAGGGTTAGAAGGTTCCCGGAGTATTTTTCCGAGGAGGAGCCTCCGACGCCCAAGTCAGTGCCCTGAGTGGAGATAAAGGAGGAAGACTAGGGGAAAGATGGCCTTGCCTGTGCGTGTTTTCTTAGGGAAAGAGGGTCTGATGCCCCTTGCCAGGGCATGTTTCTTGGTATTTATAGGGGTGCCTAGCCCGTTCAGATCATGACACGTGTTCGGTCAGATGTCCTTCGTACCTTCGGGCGTAGGGAACATATAGCCGCTTATAGGCTCTTTGAGCCTTGGACTGGGACAGGCTGTGATAGGACTCGAATGGAGTCAACGCATCAGACCGCCGTTTGAGGCAGTGTGTAGCGCCTGTGGGCGACATGTCAGAGGCTCCTTAAATGCTGGTGCCGTACTTCCGAGGTTTTTTGGGCGAGGTCGTCCTTCGGTACGAATGCCCTCCTTCGGGAATTATGCCTGTGGTTCGGGGACTTCCCTGGTTCCACCTTCGGGGAGGGTCTCTCTTGCCTGCTATAGCTGGTCTTTTATCCCTGAAGGCGATCCGTTCGGTCCCCCGAGGGAACCGGCAACACCTTTAACGTTTCTGGCGTTCTAGCCGAGGTCATGGGTTCGGGGCATTCGGCTTCGCTCCTCCTGAGGTCAGTGTTAGCGCCTCCTTCGGATGACGCCAGGTTTCCCATCCACACTTTTGGTAGGAAGTATGTAGTGAGAGAAGCGATAGCCCTTCGGTTATCACAGGCCCCCCCTCCAGAAAGCCGAAGCGGAGATTTCGGCTTGTCATCTTTTGGAGAAGGTCCTTCGGGGCTTTGGGCGTAATACCTGTGCCGAAGATGGACCTTTTTGTTCGAAGACATAGGTTGTTCGTCCATAGCCTATCTTTTGGTGTCTTTGAGGTAGCCTACTTCTCCCTTCTCTAGGTCTGCGCAACGTCGTGTCTCGTAACCAGGCGTGTCAGTCTGGAGCAGCGCGCCAAGGACTTAGGGGTGTCAGAAAGCGTGTCCCTCTTTCGGCGCGATGGCTGACATGTGGCAGCTTACTATTGGCGGGGGTTGTATCGGATAGAGCAGGCGCGCCTTTTTATGCGCAATGAACAGTTATGGCGACTGTTCGCCTTCGCGGAGTACTTATGACGCCGGTTCGCATGCCCCCCCTTGGTCTATATATACGTCATTCCGTCATAGTCTCCTTTTGCTTCTGCTTTTGCTTTCCCCCCTGCCTTCTGATTTTCTTCTGTTTTTGCGGTGGTGCTGTTTGACGGAGTTTTTTCCGGTAACTTTTCATGATGGCATCTTCAAATCTAGACTTTGGCAAAAGATTTGGTGGATTTTGTTTTGGTTTCCATAGCCTTTTGATTTTAAAGCTTTCTCGAAGTCATTTTTTCATTCCTCAAAGTCGTCTTTTCCTCCAAAAATGTCTTCGCCAACTGTTTCTCCTATCTCGGAAAGTTGGCTTCCTCTTGCTAGTCATACTTGTTGTACGACCTTGGAAAAATTAGAAAGATGGACCAAGAAATTTTTTCTTCCTTCTTATGCCACTACCAGACTTCCTGATCCTCAGGAGGTCAGTTTTATGAACCATCAAAATGAGGTTACCGTTTTTCGCGGCCAACTGAAAGCCGGACTTCGGTACCCTCCGTCGAGGGTGATTTGTTACTTTTGCCAATTTCATGGCATTGCCGTAAATCAACTTCCCCCAAACTCGTACTGCTACTTTAACGCCTTCCTTTGCATGTGCGGCGTTTTCAAAATAGAACCCCACTTCATTCTGTTTTTGCAGTACTATAAGCTCTATATGGTCCCGAAGGGTGGCTTCTACTTCATGCTACCTCGGGGATCGGGGAGCAAAAAGTATATGTTCACTTTCGCCACTAAAGACAGCTGGCGAGGGTGGCAACAAAAATTTTTCTTTCTCAAGATGGAGGAGGCCTGGTCGTACGTTCCGACCAAGTGGGCTCGGGGAAAGTTGGAGATGGATGTCGTAGACCCGAGGATGCTGCTCACTCCTGAGTTGGCATCCAGATTCGCGGACTTCGACAGACGGATCCGAGCAGTCTCCGACTGGGATTCCGAGGTCCCTTCGAGCCCCCTCTACCCCTTCCCCATCAAGTGGAAATTGATGACTGATGAGGTCTTTCGGGAGCTCGGGGTAGTGAAGGAGCATAAGACGGACCTCGAGATGCCGGCTCCTGCTATCGCTGGGAAAGACTCCTGGCTGGTGCAACTCCTTCGGGAGGAAGTCACTTACGAGTCTTTTTATGAGCGTAAGTTATCTTAAGAATTTTTCAGTATAAGTACTTCTTGGACTCACACTGATGTCTTTCTTTTGTTTCAGAGATGGGCGAAGAGTCTGCTAACTATTACAAGTCCCTTTTTCTCGGTCAAGCCGGGAAAGGCGAGCAGACGAAGAAGGCCGTCTCCCGAAGACGGAAAGCATCTGGGGCCGGGCTGTCCTCGGTGAAACGAGCGAAGAAGAACGCGCCTCCTCCTCAGCCAGAAATTCCCGATGAGGTGCCTGAAGAGCCCGAGGTCGCTGCTGCCCCACCGACCGAGGTCATTGCCGACGTTCCTCCTCGGAGTCCTACTTTCTCGGTGACTCTTCTGGACACCTTGGTAGAAGTTCCTTCTGCCGAGGAGCGCCGCTAGAGCAAAAGCAAGGAGATTTCTGCCGAGGAGGCTCGGGACTCCGACGACGATGTGGCCGAGGTGCCGCCAGGTTCGTTCACTTAGGAAAGCTTTGGTGCCCTTATTTTCTGAACTTTGGCGATTACTTGCCTTGATAAGTTTCTTATTTTGCCGTACAGGGGAGCTGCTATATCTGAATTGGGCAGCCGAGCACGCTCGGAAACGAGCCCTTCGGGATGCCCATATCCCAAAGGGGAAGATCCCGAGGGAGCCTTTCTGGTCGTTTACGGAGGACATGAACTTGTACTCCGGAGGCGACTGCCCCCGAATGGCCAACCAAATCTCGCGGGGGATCCTCACCGAGGCCTCTGTTAAGGCTATTTCCGAGGCGTGCCCGAGCGACGAGTCTCTTGCTGCAAAAGTTTCCGAACACGCTGCCCAGGTATACTTCATGCCTTTGTTTTGTTTCCTCTTGATTTCTTCTAAGTGTTTGTCTCGTTTTTTGCCTTACTGACTTTGTTCTTACTACTTTGCAGCTGCTGGGGCTCACTGGCCTTCTCAGGGTTCGGGTGGCGAAGTAGGCGGCGTTCAGAGTCTCGGCCTTAGATTGCCTAGAAAAATCTAAGGCCATGTATTCTGAATTAGCTGCCAAGAACACGGAGATGGCCCAAGCTGCGCAGAAGGAGGTTGCTACCATTCGGAAGAGTTCTTGAAGGAGAAAGAAGAACTTTTGAAGGACTCCTCCCAGAAGATTTTTGACCTTGGCTCCAAGGTGGCGAGCTGACTTCGGCGAACGAGGCACTTCAAAAGGAGAAGTCAGAGTCTGAGGCACTCCTGGCGAAGGCGCTTGCTGAGAAGGCCGAGCTCCAGGCCAAGGTCGAGTCTTTGAAGAAGGAGCCGAAGAAGAAGAAGATGAAGGCACTGAAGAAGGAGGTCGCTGACCTGGAGAAGGAGCTTAACGAGCTAGGGGTCGAGAAGGAAAAGGCCGATGAAATGACCAAGGTCAGCTTTCAGGACGGCTTTTGCCTTGCTCGGCACCAAGTCCTTCAGAGGTTCCCAGATCTGGACTTCTCGTTTTTGGAGGCCCTAAACATTCCCGAGGGGCCTCGGTGGTCTTGGTCCAAAATTGAGCATTTCAAACTGCCCTTCTCTCTTCCGGCGCCGAAGGCAATGGATAAGGATGTAGAAGCTGGTGGCTCCCGAGATGCCGAGATCCCTTAGTCTGTATTAGGGTCCTTTGCCTTCTTTTTCCTCTTTTTGTACTTTTTCTTTTTGGCAAGGTTCCTTCTATGTAAGCAACTCTATCCTCAATAAAGGTTCCTTCTTTCTTGTGTAAAATTTTGGCTAAGTGTTTTGCAAGATTTTTCATTCCTATTGTTCTGAACATATTTGCTCAAGAGACTTCAGAAAATCGGATCTATGCTTGCAAACTTTTGTACTTAGAATTTTTTTGCAAGATTTTTCATTTCCTATTGTCCCGAACACATCCGCTCAAGAGACTTCAGAAAATCAAACCTACGTTTATCCCGGCGATCACCCTCATGAAATTTTAACTTGTACAATTTACGCTTAAGAATTTTGGCCAAGTCTTTTGTAGTTTCCTACCAAAATCCTAAGCATAGAATTTTTTCAAGGCATCCGAATGCCATGTATTTTTTAATTCTATGCCTTTGGCGTTGCCAAGCTTGTAAACCCCTTTTCGTACTTCGGCAAGTACCAGATAGGGACCTTCCCAATTTGCACGAAATACCCTGTGAGATGGTCTTCGGTTTCCAAATTCAGCTTTTCGGAGAACAAGGTCTCCTTCCTTTATTCCCTTTGGCCTGGCTCATAAGTTTATAGCTGCGGCCATTCTTTGCTGGAAAGCTTTCCTTCTCAGCTCGGCTATTTCTCTATGTTCGCCGACAAGGTCAAGCTTGGTTCTTAGGCCAAGGTCATTTACCCTTTCATCAAACACTTGCACTCGCACCGATGGTTGCACTACCTCGATTGGGATGATAGCTTCAGTTCTGAAAACGAGCGAAAATGGTGTTTCCCCTGTGGCTCTTCAGGGTGTTGTTCGGTAGCTCCACAACACGTTTGGGAGCTCTCCTGGCCATTTCCCTTTTGCTTCCCCCAACCTCTTTTTCAGACCATCTTTGATAGTCCTGTTAGATACTTCTACTTGTCCATTGCTTTGGGGGTGAGCTACTGGGGCGAAGTGCATTTTTATTCCGAGGTCACTGATGAATTCTTGGAAGCCTTTGTCTATAAACTGGGACCCATTGTCGGCTACTAGTACCCTTGGTATGCCAAATCTGCATACAATGTTCTTCCATACGAACTTCTGCACATCTTTTGCTGAGATAGTTGCCAAGGGTTCTGCCTCGACCCATTTAGAGAAATAGTCTACTGCGACTACGCAGAATTTCATGCCTCCATGCACTGCCGGGAGTGGCCCAATGAGGTCCATGCCCTAAACTACGAAAGGCCAGGGATAATCAGCCGAAGTCACTAATTCCGAGGGTGTCCTTTGGATATTCGCATGTCTTTGGCAATTACCACATTTCTGGACAAACTGTCTAGCGTCCTTTCTCAGGGAAGGCCAAAAGTATCCTTGGCAAAGTATGACCGCTGCCAACGCGTCGGTTCCAATATGCGAACCACAAGCGCCTTCATGGACTTCTTCGAGGATCATTTTAGTATCCTCTTTGCCAACACACCTCTGTAGTGGATTTGCATATCCCTGCCGATATAATTCTTCTCCAATCAGGAAGAAACGGCTAGAGCGCCTTCGCAATCTTGCAGCTTCGTTGGGGTCTTCGGGGAGCGTATTGGTTGCAAGATATCTTTTTATCGGATCTTTCCAGCCTTTTTCTGAAGTTACCATGCTCAGCACTATGATGCTCGGGTGGTTTAGTACCTCGGTGCATGTTTTTGATTTTGCCTAGCTATCTACCTCGGCATTATCTCGACGAGGCACATTTTCGATTCGTATGGTGTCGAACTCCCGAATGAGCTTCGCTACCAGTTCATGGTATTTTGCCAAGGTTGGGTCCTTCGGCCCATAGTCCCTTGCTGTTTGTCGAACTATCAGCTGGGAATCGCTGTGGGCCTTCAGGTTTCTCACACCAATTCTTCTGGCTAGGCGCAACCCTGCTATGAGAGCTTCGTACTCGGCCATATTGTTGGTGACGTTAAAGCTGAACTTGATGGCCTTCATTACTTCCAGACCTTCGGGACCTCTAATAATTACTCCGGCTCCCTGGTGTTCGGACCCCGAGGCTCCGTCGACATATAAAGTCCATTCTGGCTCGCCTTCGCCAGAATCCGAATGGCTACCTTCGGCGACGGGTACTTCGGCAATGAAGTCTGCCAAAGCTTGAGCTTTTATGGCTTTCCGAGGTACATAAGTGATGTCGTGTTCGCCAAGTTCTATGCACCATTTGGAAAGCCTTCCCGAATGATCAACCTTCCTCATGACGTCCCGTAAAGGTAGACTACTTCGGACGATGATAGGGTGAGCCTGAAAATATGGTCGTAGTCTTCTTCCTGCCAGTACCAAGGCATATATAGCTTTTTGTAGCAAGGGGTACCTGACTTCGGCACCGTGCAGGGACTTGCTTACATAGTAAACCGGCCATTGCCTTGACCCTTCCTCTTTCACAAGGACCGAGCTTACTGCTTTTTCTGTGACGGCGAGGTATAACACAAGGGGTTCTCCCTCGCGAGGTTGCCGTAGAGTGGGCAGGCGGGCTAAGTAGATTTTGAGTTCTTCCCAGGCCTTTTGGCAGTCCTTGTTCCAAGGATGATCATTACTTCCGAGGTTGCCCTCCTTTTTTGCTGATTTAGTGAGGACTTTGAAGAATGCTCGACACCGGTCTCCATATCTGGAAATGAACCTGCGAAGAGAGGTTATCCTTTCAGTGAGTCTTTGTATATCTTTTATTGTGACGGGAGTTCGGAATTCGAGCAGAGCCTTAATTTTTTCTGGGTTAGCATCAATGCCTCTTTCTAATACCATGTACCCAAGAAACTTTCCCGAGGTCACGCCGAAGATGCACTTTTCGGGGTTAAGGCGGATCCCGAAGGTTCTGAGCTGGTGGAAAGTTTCCTTTAGATCTGCGACGTGGCCATTAGGCAGCTTGCTCTTGACTATCATGTCATCAACATAGACTTCCATGTTCCTCCCTATTTGATGATTAAAGACCTTGCTCATCAACCTCTGGTAGGTAGCTCCAGCATTTTTGAGCCCGAAGGGCATCCTGATGTAACAATATGTTCCACCCTCTGTGATGAAGGCGGTCTTCTCCTCGTCTTCGGGGTCCATCCTTATTTGATGATATCCACTGAAGGCGTCTAGGAAACTTAGGAGCCCGTATTCGGCAGTTGAGTCTACCAATTGGTCTATTGGTGGGAGAGGGTATGAGTCTTTTGGGCAAGCATCGTTCAAATTTCTGAAGTCGATGCACATTCGGAGCTTACTGCTCCCTTCTTTTGTGGCAATAACCACATTGCTTAACCACTCGGGGTACTTGACTTCCCTGATTACGTCAGCGTCCAATAGGCGCTGAACTTCGGTTTTGACAAAGTTACTTTTATGGGCTGAGATGCCCCGTTTCTTTTGCCGGACAGGTTTTGCTTCCGGACTTACTTTGAGACTATGCTGTATTACGCGGGGGTCTACCCCCGGCATATCTTTCGGCGAGTAGGCAAACAGGTCTTTATTCATCAGTAGAAAGGATACAAGTTTTTTCTTGTCACCTTCGGCCAGGTTTTTCCCTATTCGGGTATTTCGGCCTGGGACAAGTTCTACCTCTTCCATTTCTTCCTTTGTGAGATCTTCTGCCTCGCCCCTCTTTGGTTTTTCAGCTGGCAAGGCCTCTACCTCTACAGTTTGCGCGAAGTTGTTTGCTGGAGCTTTTTGTGCCTTGACGAACACTTTCCTTACTTCGCTTTGATCGATGAAAATCTCTGCGTCTCCATCCTTGGTGGCGAAGGTGACAGTTAAGTACCTTACATCAGGGCGAATGTGCAGATTTCCCTGTGTTTGTCTTCCAAGGATGGCGTTGTATGATGAAGGAACATCCATGACAATAAATCTTGTCATTGTGGAGGCGAATGATTCAGCTGTCCCATCTACTGAAGTTCCTCTCATCATTAGGGGAAGATCAATCCATCCGAGGACGGGCAGTTCGGATGGTCCTACCCCGAAAGTAGGCGAAGTGACGGGCTTGAGGTCGGTGTTGGATATGCCCAAGTTCGGCAGTAAATGTGAGAACAGGACGTCGGCGTTTGATCCATCGTCAAGCAGCACTCTCTTGACGTCCCAGTTTCCTATCCTTACCATGACCAGAAGGGGATCGTCATAGGGGAAGATGATAGTGGTACCATCCTTGCGGGTCAGCTTCTTCGTCAGACTTTGATACTCCATTACTGCTATTTCTCTGGCCTTCCTCTTTCTTTCTGAGGATAGGAACCCCGTCGTGATTGTTTGTATGATTCCTGCAGGTGGAGGGCACCTTTTCGGACTTCGGTTCCTTCGTCTGTCGGAGTCGTAGTCTTTGTCATCTGCCTTTCCTTCTTCCTCCTTCCTCCCTTTCAGGGAAGGCATCCGCAGGTATCGCCGAAGTTAGCCTTTTTTTATCAACGACTCTATGTATTTTTTCAATTGGAAGCAGTCTTCGGTATCGTGGCCGTGGTCGCGATGAAACTGGCAGAACTTCTTCATGTTCTTTTTGTTATCAGCGGTCATGGCCCTTGGCCGCTGAACTTGGGTCCCCTGTCTCTCCATTGTCATGAGGATGTTGGTCCTCGTGGTGTTCAGAGGTGTGAAGGTTAGGGGTTTCCTTCCTCTAGTCCTTCGAGGTCGTCCTACCTGGTCGGTCGGATACCACGTCTGCTGGCTAGACCCTTCGGCACGGGCGTGATCAATCTTCGGTCCACCCATTCTCAGCTCTTCAGCTGTCATGTGCTGCTCGGCCCTTCGGTAGAACTCGCCAAGCGTGTCCGGAGGGTCCTTTGAAAATTCGTAGAACAGCTGTGAGTCTCTCCAAAGGCCCCGTATCATGGCGAGGATGCGTATTTCAGGCCGAAAGTCTGGGACACTTAGGGCCTCTCTGTTGAACCTTTCGACATAGTCACGGATGGTTTCTCCGTTCCTCTGCGCTATGTCGAACATCTGGACAGGCATCTTCGCCGTCGGCCGACTTCCAATGAATTGCTGTGTAAAGGCCGTGGATAGCTCCTGGAACTCCCTGATGGTCCCCGGGGCCAATGAATTGTACCACGCTGTTGCTGGTCCTGTGAGGGTTACTTCAAAACACTTGCACAAGGTAGCATCATCAGCACCGTGCATCATCATGCTACGTTTGTACTTGGTCAGGTGAGCCTGTGGATCTGTCCGGCCATCATAAGTTTCCAGCCGAGGTACGCGGAAATCGCCTGGCATGGCTGCCTCAACCACTGTTCGGGTGAACGGGGACTCATCCCCACAAAAGGTTTCGGACAACCTAGCCCAGACCGGCTTGCGAGCTACATGTTTCTCTACTCTCTCCAACCTTGTCAACAATTTCTCCATGAGGAGCGTGGCGCTGGGCCCTTCATCCTGGTGCTCTGGGAAAGGTGACTGCCGATGCCTTTTTGTTGACTGGCTTCAGACCCGAAGGGATGGCAACCTCGCCATGGGTGACGAGCTCCTTTGGCGAGGAGTCTTTGGCCGCTCGTACCCTCTTTGCCTCGCGGGCTGTGCCCCGAGAGGTATATTTTCTGTCGTGGATTTATCGTGCGGGTCCCCACTCCCTGAACTGCGATAGATTGACTTCGGGCTTTTCTCCCGATGGCGCACTGGCGAGGGGGGCCTTTGGGCCTGAGTTGGCTGTGGCCACATTCGGTCTATTTGCTCTGTCACCTCAGCTACAATAAAACGCTGGAAGTCACGCAGAAAGCTCATGGTTATGACTAGAGGACCCTCTTCCTCAGGCGAGGAAGTCCCTGGTAGGGTTTGCTCAGTGGCCGTTTGGACTTCAGGTGCGGACGGGGACTTCGGAAGTCCCTTGTCCTTAGAACGCCGAGTCTCCACAACGGCGACCTGAGGGTGGTTTCCCACAGACGGCGCCAAATGATGCCCAGCAGCACCTTCGTCATGTGACATTGTGACTTCGGGAGGGACTTCCTGAGAGGCAGAACATTTGGTGCAAAGGTTTCCCAGAGGTGCGTGCCTGAAATGCTCAGAAAAGAGGGTTAGGAGGTTCCTGGATTGTTTTTCCAGGGAGGAGCCTCTGACGCCCAAGTCAGTGCCCTGAGTGGAGATAAAGGAGGAAGACTAGGGGAAAGATGGCCTTGCCTGTGCGTGTTTTCTCAGGGAAAGAGGGTCCGATGCCCCTTGCCAGGGCGTGTTTCTTGGTATTTATAGGGGTGCCCAGCCCGTTCAGATCATGACACGTGTTCGGTCAGATGTCCTTCGTACCTTCGGGCGTAGGGAACATATAGCTGCTTATAGGCTCTTTGAGCCTTGGACTGGGACAGGCTGTGATAGAACTCGAACGGCGTCGGTGCGTTAGACCGCCGTTTGAGGCGGCGTGTAGCGCCTGTGGGCGACATGTCAAAGGCTCCTTAAATGCTAGTGCCGTACTCCCGAGGTTCTTTGGGCGAGGTCGTCCTTCGGTACGAATGCCCTCCTTCCGGAATTATGCCCGTGGTTCGGGGACTTCCCTAGTTCGGGGGTTCCGCCTTCGTGGAGGGTATCTCTGCTTGCGATAGCTGGTCTTTTATCCCCGAAGGCAATCCGTTCGGTCCCCCGAGGGAGCCGGCAACACCTCTAACGTTTCTGGCATTCTAGCCGAGGTCATGGGTTCGGGGCGTTCGGCTTCGCTCCTCCTGAGGTCAGTGTTAGCGCCTCCTTCGGATGACGCCAGGTTTCCCATGCACGCTTTTGGTAGGAAGTATGTAGTGAGAGAAGCGATAGCCCTTCAGCTATCAGTCATCTTGAAGGTACCGAAAGTGCGACCGAGTCACCTTAAAAGTAACATAAAAATGTGACTGGGTCACCTTAAAGGTAACTTGAAAAAGTGACCCAGTCACCTTTTAGGTACCTAAAGTGTGACTGGGCCATGTTGAAGGTAATCTAAAAAGGTGGCTGGATCACCTTGAATGTATCTCAAATGTGATCGGGTCATATTAAAGGTAACCCGGTCAACTTTTTGGTACCTAAAAGGTGACTAGGTCACCTTCAAGGTAACCTAAAAAGGTGACCCAGTCACTTTGAAAGTACAAAAAATGTGACCGTGTCACTTTGAAGGTAACCTAAAAATGTGACAGGGCCACCATGAAGGTGCATAAAAGGTGACTAGGTCACCTTAAAGGTAACCTGAAAAAGTGACTCGATCACTGTTTAGGTACCTAAAGTGTGACCGAGCCATGTTGAAGGTAATCTAAAGTGGTGACAGGGTCACTTGGAAACTACCTCAAGTGTGACCGGGTCTCATTAAAGGTAATCTCAAAAGGTGACTCAGTCAACTTTTCGATACCCGAAAAGTGACTGGGTCACCTTTTTAGGTTACCTTAAAGGTGTCTCGGTCACCTTGAAGTTACCAAAAGTGTGACCAGGTCGCCCTGAAGGCAATCTAACAATGTGACCGGGTCACCTTTAAGGTACTTAAAGTTTGACGGGGTCACGTTGAAGGTAACCTAAAAATGTGACTAGGCCATCTAAAAGGTACCCAAAAGGTGACTGGGTTACCTTGAAGGTAACCTAAAAAGGTGACCAGGCCAAAATTTAGGTACCTGAAATGTGACTGGGCCACGTTAAAGGCAACCTCAAAAGGTGACCAGGTCACCTTTAGATGCCTAAAGTGTGATCGGGTTACATTAAAGGTAACCTTAAAAGGTGGCCCAGTAACCTTGAAAGTACCGACCTTCAAGGTAACTTAAAAGGGTGACCAGGTTACCTTTTAGGTACCTAAAGTAACCAGGTTACATTGAAAGTAACCTAAAAAATTGGCCGGCTCATCTTGAAAACATATAAAAAGTGATCAAGTGACCTTGAAGATACCTAAAATGGTGACTCGGTCACCTTGAAGGTAACCTAAAAAGGTGACCCGGGCACCGAATTGGTACTTAAAAGTTTTGGGCCAATCTGACTTCTTTGTGAATTGTGGGTTAAGTTTGGTATTCTCAAACAATTATTGGTCAATGTGACAAAATCCTAAGAATTGTTGGACTTGATTGAAGTTTCAAGAAAGAAAGGAAAATATATGTTCTTAGTCACTTAAGTTTCTTAATTCCTACTCCAAAGACCCCATTTTTTCCTTCACACCGCCCTCCACTGCTCGGTACGCAATCACCGCCTGTACCGCCATTCAGCCCTTGACAACGCTACCACATGATTTTCACCGCATATTCTGATTCCCGTCAACATCTTCGTTGAATAACATGTTGGCTTGCAGGATGGACTTCCGGTGTGAGAGTATCTGAAACACTTAGAAGAACAAGGGTTAAGAGTTCCCCGAAGTGTGTTTCCGGGGGAGGAGCTTCTGACGCCCAAGTCAGTATTTGTGAGAGTGATAGTAAAGAGTAGAGAGCAGAGAATAGAGAGAGTCTTGTATCCTTACCAAGGTCCCTCCTAGGTATTTATAGGAGGATGGAGGGAAGAGACCATTTAACACAGCCTGTCCAGATCATGACACGTGTATGGTCAGATATGATCCATACCTTTGGAGGCAGGTATCTCTAGCTAGCTGTAGGCCGTTCTAGACAAAAGGCAGGGGCGTGTGCGAGCTCTCTTTGTCAGAGGCTTATTAACCATTTTTGTCATATCTCCGTAAGACCCCTTTGAGCGGAGATTTATCCCCAAAGGCTATTGGAGAAGACCCTTCGAAAGGGCGGACCATCTTCAGGAGACTTTATCCTCTGTCGAGGATGGTGGATCAGCTTTTCCAAGGTTGGTGGCTTTGCAAATCTGAGGGTGGTGATGACGCCTTTTCCCGAAGTTGGACATTTTACTCTTTGAGGGTGGTGTGGAGAATGCCCCGGGGTCGGGGCTAAGCTCCTTCCGAAGGTAGTGTTAAGTTAGCCGATCAAGAAATCTCGGGGGTGATAACCTTTCGGCTGTCACATCCCCCCCTCAGAGAAGCCGAAGTTACATCTTCGGTGTTCGCAGTTGAAGCAGTACTTTGGCCAAGGGACTTTACTCTTGCCGGCTCTTCAAGCAATAACCCCACTTTTTTGCCGAAGTTGTATTCTCGGCATTCTCCAAGGGTCTTCACACTAAGTTTCGAGCATCTGTCTGCGGTTAGTACCTTCTCCCCCGAATATGTCTTCTGAGCAAGCCTTAGCAAAACCCGTTCCCGAGAGTTGGCTTCCTCTTAACTCTCACCTGAACTGCGCCACTTTGGAAAAGCTGAAGAAGTGGTCAGCCAAATTTTTCCTTCCCTCATACGCCATCACCCATCTTCTCGGACCTACTGTGCCGAGCTACCTTCCCTGTCATGACGAGGTTACCGTCTTCAAACCACAACTGAATGCGGGTCTTCGGTATCCTCCACTGAAGATGGTTTGCAACTTCTGCCAATTTCATAGCATAGCTATTAACCAACTTCCTTCGAACTCATACTCTTATTTTAATGCCTTTCTTTGCATGTATGGGGTCTTCAATATAAAGCCCCACTTCATCTTTTTCATGCAGTATTACAAATTCCATCCCGTCCTGAAGGGTAGATTTTACTTCTTACTCCCTCGGGGATCCGGGAGAAAGAAGTTTACTTTTACTTTCAGCACCAAGGATAGCTGGTGAGGCTATTTTTTTTTTAAGTAGATGAGCAATGGAAGGACATTCCCTTGAAGTAGGCTTTGGAGACTTTAGCCATCGACATAATAGACCCGAGGAAGCTACTAACCTTGGAACTTGAGGCTCAGTTTGAAGAACTCAATAGCCGTATTTAGGGCGTTACTGATTGGGATCCTGAAGTTCCTCCACGCTTTCCCTACCCTTTTCTCATTAGATGGAGCTTCATGACCGAAAAAGTACTTCGGGAGCTCGGGGTCGTTAAGGAGCACATCACTGACTTGAATATGCCAAAACTGGTAGTGGACGAGAAGAAGTCCTGGTTGGTCATGCTCCTTCGAGGTGAACTTACATATTCGGTACTTAAAGATAGTAAGCTTCTTTCCATTTTTGTTGCTTATGCCTTTCCGTACTTACACTGATGTTTTTCTCTTTGCAGAAATGGGCGACAAGTCTACTACTTTCTACAATAGTCTCTTCCTTAGTCAAGCCGAAAAGGGTGAGCAACAAAAGAAAAAGGCACCAAAGAGGAAAAAAATGACCGATGGATCATCTTCGGCCCTAAGGTTGAAGAAAAGTAAATAGGGCTCCTTTCATACTCCGCATGAGGATCAGATCGTTGTGCCAGATCAAACCCCTATTCGCGTTGAACCACCTTTGGCGTTGGCCATCCATTCTACCTCTTTAAGTCTCGATGCTGCTATCGAGGCACTGGGGACTTCGATGGGAAAGATGCTTGCCGAAGAGGCTCAAGAGCGGCGAAGAAGGAAAGGCAAGGACATCCCTACCGAGGTGTTGGATGTCAGTGAATTTGACAAAGAGGGCCCCGAACTCTAACCAGGTTTGTCCCTTAGCCATTCGTCTATGGGTTTGGGATTTTTTGGTATTTTAGACCTTGTAGATGAATGGCTAAGAGATAACATTATAATTGAACTTCGGCGTGATTTTGCAGATAAGCGAGCCTAAGGCTCAGTGGCTGGCTAAACACGTTTAGAAAAGGGCTCTTTGGGATTCAAAAATCTCGAAGGACAAGGTCCCGAGAGAGCCCTTCTGGACCTTCACGAAGGACACGGACTTGTTCTCTGAGGATAGTCGGAAGATGGCCCCTCAGATGGTGAAGGACATTATGACTAATGCTACCTTCCAGTCTCTAACGGAGGAGTGCCCAAATGAGGAGGTCCTCACTGCTCAGATGACCGAGCATGCTGCCCAAGTAAACCTTATCTTAGGGCTTAGAAAAAATTTGAGTATTTTATTACTGGTGATCCACATTCTGACTCCTTCCCCTTATTTCTTTTGTTACAGCTATTGGCGTACAGAGGGTACTTTTGGGCCTGGGCAGCCAAATAGTCCTCTATTCGGAGTCAATCAGAGGAGAACTTGGCCAAGGCCAAAGAACTATTTGCGAGCTTGGTTGTCAAGTACGGCAAGCTAAATAAGATTGCTAAGGAAGACCTGGCTAGTCTTCGGGAGGAAGTGTCGAGGAGCCAGAAGGGGTTGGTCAAAACGTTTACCTCCAAGATTTCTGACCTCGGCGCAAAGGTTGTTGAGCTTTCTACCGAAGGTGAGATCCTTCGGATGGAGAGGGAGGACGCAATTGCTTACCTCAAGAAAGTCACTAAAGAATAATACCGTCATTCTTGCCGAGAATGAACAGCTGAAGAAGGAGAGGAAGAAGAAGAAGAAAAAACTGGAGAATGAGGTCGAAATACTTAAGAAAGAATTGGAGGATTTGAAGGCGAAGAAGGCTAAGTCTGATGAGATGGTTAAGTCCTTATTTCAGGATGGTTTTTGCCTTGCTCGCCATCAAGCCTTGTCTCAGTATCTTGACCTAAACTTCTCCTTCCCGCGGGCATTTAATATCCCCAAAGGGCCATCCTCAGTGTGGTCAAGTATTGAGTTTCTCAACCTCCCCATTCTTCCTTCTTCGGCTAACGATGGTGGCGAAGATTAGGATAATGATGCCGAAGATGATCACGCTAAGGATGCTGAAGACCCCGAAGATGGGCAAGACAAGCAATAGACCTTTTTTTTTTGTACTTTGTACTTCATCATTTGAACTTAATGGAACTTTCCCATTTTTCGTCCAAAACTTTGGCCAAGTCCCTGATTGGTGCGACTTCAGACATTATCTTTGTCCTTCGGCGTTTAACCATCTTCGGCGATGAGTCGTATTATCCTTTAAAGATACTATCAAGGATTCACAACCTTAGTCTCTTTGAAGGTTTCACAACCATCTTCGGTTAACCTTTTTCGAAAGACTTGCTTTTCAAAAATAGTTAAGTACCTTTGGGACTCACCATGTTCGGTCGACCATCTTCGATGAAACTTACTTTGTGAAAAAATAGTTAAGTACCTTTGGGACCAACCATGTTCGGTCGACCACCTTCAGTAAAAATTGTACAATACCACTCATGCACTTTCGGAAGCAACCATATTCGGTTTGCCTCTTTCGGCATCTTTTGCACAATTTTTCCTTTGAAATTTTTTTAAGTGTACAATTTTTTCAAAGAGTCTGAATGCCATGTATTTTTCAATTCTTCACCTTTGGTGTCATCAAACTTATAGACTCCTGGCCAAACTTCTTCGAGGACCAAATAAGGTCCTTCCTAATTTGCTCAAAGTACTCCATGAGATGGTCTTCAGGGTTTGAATTCAACCTTTCGGAAAATGAGGTCCCCTTTCTTGATTCCTTTATGCTTGACATGCAAGTTTGTAGCAATTGCTACTCTCTACCGAAAAGCTTTTCTTTTGAGCTCGGCCATCTCTCTATGCTCGTCAATCATATCCAACTTGGTTCTTAAACCGAGGTTGTTCCCTTCTTCATCAAACACATATATTATAACAGATGGCTGTACGACCTCGACAGGGATAACGGCCTCTATGCCGAAGACTAGTGAGAAGGGTGTCTCACCTATGGCCCTTCTAGGAGTTGTTCGGTAGCTCCACAGCACGCTTGGAAGCTCTCCTGGCCATTTTTCCTTTGCTTCATTCAACCTCTTTTCCAGACCATCTTTTATCATTCTATTGGACACTTCAACTTGTCCATTGCTCTGATGATGGGCTGTTAGTGTTGTGCCCAAAAGCCAATCATGAGATGATTGTATTTTTGTACATTGAGTCATGATATTTTATTAAGGCATTAATCAAGCAATTATGTTTATTGTTTTGTTTCTGCATAACGTAATAAACATAATTGTAACCCTAGAATAATGATATTCTCAAATGTCCCTGGTCTAGTATTATTGTGGAGCGGGTTACAATAATACATAACGACTAGCATATGTGGAGACTAATATGAGATATGTAGTCTACATATGAGTACAAGTTGGAGAACTTGTGTACTAGACCGACCCACCATGAGAACACTACATGGATCGTTATATGAGTGTCATAAGTGATTCTCATAGTGATCATGGTATATGTAGTCCTTCGAGCTAAGATCATCAAGGTTCCCTACATGTCAGCCACATACTTTGATACTTTCCTTTGTTGCTCGTAACTGAGGGAACTTGAAGGAGGTTATTGATATGCGATATCAATGTCATCAGTTTAAGTTAGTCTACTCAGTAATCAAGAAACCAAAGATTGGGCTATACGAGAGTGACACATTCCATGTCTCGTGCTTAGTCTTGATATCTTGGACAAAGGGACAATGGCATATATCGGTGATGATCATAAAGGTTTAGTCGAATCATCGACAATCTTGTCACTTGGGTAGCAATGATGTGTTGCTAGACATCGCTCATTGCTTATGATCATAAATGTGATTTATGATCATTGCCAACGTGGTAAGAGCCTATTGGGTCGCACACATAGAGCTATTTGGATCATTAGAGTGCATGGGCTAATTATTTGGGTTATGGTTTCACTTTAATTTCGTATTAATAATGGGCCCAAGAGTTGAGCCATTATTAAGCCCGAAATTAAATCCTAATTGGATTAGGGCTTTGAAACCCATTAGGCCTGGAAGTTGAGTTTCACTATAAATACAACTTTTAAGTGAGAAATTCGCAGGTCTCCTTGCCCTAGCCTCAAAAAAGGACAGCCACACTCTTCTCTTGCAATTCCTTGGAGGACGCAAGCTAGCACTGCGAGCGCAAGAGAAACGCATCTGTCGGGACGTGGTGGAAGCGTGGTGATCCCGAGAGGCTCGTGTGGATACCATAGAGAGCCTGAACACGTCAACTGTTCAGGTTTTGTGATTCAACTCTACAGTTGAGTGAGAGATCTCAACCGAAAATTAGGTATGAAAATTTTTGAACACCCGGTTTACCCCGTTTCACTTGGATCCTAGAGGGTTTCGGTTAAATTCCGCTGCGCTGTTTGGCTCCCGAAACCCAACAGTGGTATCAGAGCTACTGGTGAAACCCTAAATCGGGATTGAGTGTTGAATCGCATGATGCTATGTGTTCGGTTGCTTTTCGGCCATGATTAATTAGATTGATTCATGATGCATGAAACCGAAATTCGTAATGAACATATGAGATATATGAAGAAACGACACAAATTGGTTAATGAGATTAACCCGAAATTGAATGGTATGAGATACCTATATGGATTAGGATTCTTGCAATAGTTGCAAAAACCCTAGCTTTGTTCGGATTCGGCCTGTTCGGGCACCGAAAGTAAGGTATTTTTGGTGGCTCGAATAGAGGAGTCTCGGGTGCCTACTTTCTCAAAATACAAGATTTCGGGCTAAGCAATTGTAAGAAAATTTTTTGCGCAGGGGGGCGCTGCCCCCCACGCCCCCCGCAAGGGCGGCTCCCCTTGACCCCGTCCGCTGACCGGTCAGCGGAACCACCGCCCACTGACCGGCCAGCGGGACCGCCGTATGCGAAGCGCCACATAAATAAAAACTGGTTAATCAACGCGCGAAAATTGGCATGCATCTTTGTTGAATGAGATTTGACATGATATGCTGATTGGTGTTTGAAGCATGGTGCATGGTTATAGCCCTTGATTGGTTGTACTTGTAAATACGGCCTGCGAGTCATGCCTTTTCTTATCACTCTCATTGTACATTCTCTTCTCACCTTACTCCCCTCGAATGTAACTCGAGGTTTCTATTATTGATGTAATGGTGCATTATGGGATCATCCAAGTATGTCTAAGGATCATATGTCCAAGGAGATGACAACAAAAGGGCAACCAAGAAAGGAAGAGAAGGAGCTTGTGAAGACTCTTTTCTTTTCTTAGGCTTTTATGATATTCTCATTGGCTTGAGAATATCGCATAGTTTGGGCTATAACCATGTCACGTTTACTTTCTTGTAAGCATGAGATGCATGTTTTATATTTGTATGTGATGCATGTATAAGACAACCGGAGATAACAAATTGGTGAGATCAAAAGAAAAATCCCTCAAACAAATATTAAGTCATTAAATGTGATGCCTTCCAAATGTTGGCACTCGTCAAGACTTTGATCAACATTAGGTGGGTTTGCCAAAGCAAAGCACCTATGTTCATCTTGGTAAGGCGCGATGGGATAATAGTGATATCCAAATTGCTAACTTTGGGTCCGACTTAACTAAGTCATCCTAATAGGATTAGGGACTTAGAGGCATAGAGTTGGGCTTAAGTTCATGAGATGAGCTTGGACAAGTGTTGTTCACCCAACTATCCAAGAGTTGCATAAGATGCAATTGGCAAGGAGTTGCCTACCTAAATAGCTGTAACTTGAGAGAAAAGCCAAAGCTGACTCAGGTTGTGGTCAAATATGGATCTTGGCCCACTAGAATACCTTAGCGCCGAGGTGTTCCGAAATAATATCGAGGGTTATTATTTTGAGGAAAATAGTGGGAGTATCGTTTAATAAAAGTCCTTATTAAATGAATTAAAATACATGACTCTTACACTGCATATTTACTGTTGTAGATAACCATGGCACAAAACACATCGACACTTTCGTTGCGATCGATCCTTGAGAAGGAAAAACTGAATGGGACCAACTTTCTCAAATGGTACCGAAACTTGAGGATAGTCCTCAAACAAGAGAGAAAGGCTTATGTCCTAGAGCAGCCCATTCCGAATGAGCCTGCTGCCACTGCTCCAAGAGCTGAAAAGGGATGCTCACAAGAGGCATTCTGATGATGCTTTGGATGTTGCATGCCTCATGCTTATTACCATGGAATCTGAGCTTCAGAAGCAACATGAGAACATGGGGGCGTTCGATATGATCGAACATCTCAAAATGCTTTTCCAAGAGCAAGCTAGGCATGAGAGGTTTGAGACCTCTAAGGCATTGTTTCAGTGCAAGATGTCTGAGGGAAGTCCCGTGGGTCCTCATGTGCTCAAGATGATTGGGTACATTGAGAATCTTGAGAATTTGGGATTTGCTCTTCAGAAAGAGTTGGCTATTGATGTAGTCTTGCAATCGTTGCCTGAAAGCTACAGTCAGTTCGTCATGAACTATAACATGAACGACCTTGACAAGTCCCTCCCTGAATTGCTCAACATGTTGAGAACTGCTGAGCAAAACCTTAAGAAGGCTAAGCCCATTTTGATGGTTCAAAAGGGCAAGGGAAAGGGAAAAGCCAACAAGAAGAAGGATAAAGCTAATGGAAAGTCCAATGCTAATTCTTCTTCAGCTGCACTGAAACCAAAGGGTGGTGTGGCAAAGGAAGGGGAGTGCTTCCATTGTAAGCAACCTGGACACTGGAAGCGCAACTGCAAGCTCTACCTTGAAGAACTTGCTAAGGAAAAGGGAAGTAAGACTTCCACTTCAGGTATTTTTGTTATAGAGGCTAACTTTTCTACTTCCTCATCTTGGGTATTGGATACTGGATGTGGATCTCACATTTGTGCAAATGTGCAGGATCTAAGTAGAAGTAGAAGTAGAAGATTGGCCCGAGGTGAAGTGGACCTACGTGTTGGAAATGGAGCAAGGGTTGCTGCCTTAGCCGTAGGGACTTATGTTCTCACTTTACCTAGTGGATTAGTTTTAGAATTAGACAACTGCTACTTTGTGCCTACTATTAGTAGAAATTTGATTTCTGTTTCTTGTTTGGACAAGAAAGGTTTTTCATTTATAATAAAGGACAAATGTTGTTCTATTTATTTGAATGAAATCTTTTATGGTAGTGCTCAACTTAGCAATGGGTTGTATGTTCTAGACCTCGAAGATCCAATCTATAATGTGAATACCAAGAAGGTCAGATTAAATGATTCAAACCCGACCTATCTCTGGCACTGTCGCTTGGGCCATATAAATGAGACCCGCATATCCAAGCTCCATAAGGATGGACTCTTGGACTCATTTGATTTTGAATCATATGAGACATGTGAGTCATGTTTGTTGGGCAAGATGACCAAAGCCCCATTCACAGGGCAAAGTGAAAGGGCTAATGACTTACTAGGACTCATACATAGTGATGTATGTGGCCCTATGTCTACACAAGCTAGAGGAGGTTTCCAATACTTCATTACTTTCACTGATGACTTCAGCAGATATGGCTATGTGTATCTCATGAGACACAAGTCAGAATCCTTTGAAAAGTTCAAAGAATTCAAGAATGAAGTAGAGAATCAACTCGGGAAAAGTATCAAAGTGCTTCGATCAGATCGAGGTGGAGAGTACTTGGATCGAGAATTCCTTGACTATCTGAAGGAGTGTGGTATAGTATCACAACTCACTCCACCAGGTACACCTCAATGGAATGGTGTATCTGAAAGGAGAAATCGAACTCTGTTAGACATGGTTCGCTCTATGATGAGTCAAGCTGACCTTCCAAACTCCTTTTGGGGACATGCTCTAGAGACAGCCGCTTTTACACTAAACCGAGTTCCATCTAAATCGGTTCAAAAGACACCATATGAGATATGGAGTGGGAGGCATCCCAATTTGTCTTTTATGAAGATTTGGGGCTGTGACGCTTATGTGAAACGTCAATCCTCTGACAAACTAGGGCCCAAATCTAAAAAATGCCTTTTTGTTGGGTATCCCAAAGAAACAAAGGGTTACTATTTCTACAATCCTTCTGAGCAAAAAGTGTTTGTTGCTCGAACTGGTGTCTTTTTAGAGAAAGAGTTTATCTCTAAAGGAACTAGTGGGAGGAAAGTAGAACTTGAAGAAATTCAAGAACAACAAGGAGACATCGAACCTGAAATGGAACCTGAACAGACACCACAAGATGTTGTGGTTCAAGAGTCTGTTCCTGTAGCACAGAGCCCACGTAGGTCTGGTAGGATTCGGCGTGAGCCCGAGAGATATGGATTTCTTGTGACTCACACTGGTGATGTGATGCTCATGGATCAGGATGAGCCCACAACCTACCAACAAGCTATGTCAGGGCCTGACTCTGAGAAGTGGCTAGTGGCCATGAAATCCGAGATGGAATCCATGTATGAAAACCAAGTATGGACTTTGGTTGACCCACCTGAAGGGGTAAAACCCATAGGGTGCAAATGGGTTTTCAAGAAGAAAACTGACATGGATGGTAATGTGATTACCTTTAAGGGACGATTGGTTGCAAAAGGTTTCAAGCAAAATTCATGGTATTGACTATGATGAAACTTTTTCACCAGTTGCTATGCTTAAATCCATCCGAATTTTGTTTGCTATTGCTGCACACTATGATTATGAGATATGGCAAATGGATGTCAAAACTGCATTCCTAAATGGAAAGCTACTTGAGGATGTGTACATGACACAACCTGAGGGTTTTGTCACTCCTGAGAATGCCAATAAAGTGTGCAAGTTGCAAAGGTCCATTTATGGACTGAAGCAAGCTTCTCGAAGTTGGAATCTTCGTTTTGATGATGCAATCAAAGAGTTTGGTTTTATCAAAAATGAAGATGAACCTTGTGTCTACAAGAAGGTTAGTGGGAGCGCTATTGTCTTCTTGGTGTTGTATGTAGATGACATACTACTCATCGGGAATGACATTCCTGAGCTACAGTCTGTGAAGACTTGGCTAGGGAAATGTTTCTCTATGAAGGACTTGGGTGAAGCAGCCTATGTGTTAGGCATCAGGATCTATAGAGATAGATCTAGAAAGCTTCTTGGCCAAAGTCAAAGTACATATATTGACAAGGTGCTAAAGAGGTTTAGCATGCAAGATTCCAAGAAAGGATTCTTGCCCATGTCACATGTACCAATCTAACCCTGATGAGAGTCACTGGATAGCTGTTAAGAACATGGTTTAAGTACTTATGAAGGACTATTGTGATGCATTCTTGGCTTTGGACAGGTTAAGATGATCGATCTCACCAGCGATATCGAGAGGGGTTAAGATGCATATCTTGGACTTCAACCTGGGACTGATGATAGATGACAAAGCCCCTTAGATAGCCATTGTTGGTGTGTATGTAAGCCATGAGATTGTTAGTGTTGTGCCTAAAAGCCAATCATGAGATGATTGTATTTTTTGCACATTGAGTCATGATATTTTATTAAGGCATTAATCCAGCAATTATGTTTGTTGTTTTGTTTCTGCGTAACTTAACAAACATAATTGTAACCCTAGAATAATGATATTCTCAAATGTCCCTAGTCTAGTATTATTGTGGAGCGGGTTGCAATAATACATAACGACTAGCATATGTGGAGACTAATATGAGATATGTAGTCTACATATGGGTACAAGTTGGAGAACTTGTGTACTGGACCGACCCACCATGAGAACACTACATGGATCGTTATATGAGTGTCATAAGTGATTCTCATAGTGATCATGGTATATGTAGTCCTTTGACCTAAGATCATCAAGGTTCCCTACATGTGAGTCACATACTTTGATACTTTCCTTTGTTGCTCGTAACTGAGTGAACTTGAAGGAGGTCATTGGGTATGTCACATATCATGCGGAGGGATTTGTATGATCAAGATGGGATTTGTCCCTCCTATGTAACGGGAGTGATATCTTCGGGCCCCTTGATAGAGTGAGACTTAGAAAATGCATGGCCATGCTCGGATGAGTTGATATACGATATCAATGTCATCAGTTTAAGTTGGTCTACTCGGTAATCAAGAAACCAAAGATTGGGCTATACGAGAGTGACACATTCCATGTCTCGTGCTTAGTCTTGATATCTTGGACAAAGGGACAATGGCATATATCGGTGATGATCATAAAGGTTTAGTCGAATCATCGACAATCTTGTCACTTGGGTAGCAATGATGTGTTGCTAGACACCGCTCATTGCTTATGATCATAAATGTGATTTATGATCATTGCCAACGTGGTAGAGAGCCTATTGGGTCGCACACATAGAGCTATTTGGATCATTAGAGTGCATGGGCTAATTATTTGGGTTATGGTTTCACTTTAATTTCGTATTAATAATGGGCCCAAGAGTTGAGCCATTATTAAGCCCAAAATTAAAGCCTAATTGGATTAGGGCTTTGAAACCCATTAGGCCTGGAAGTTGAGTCTCACTATAAATACAACTTTTAGTGAGAAATTCGCAGGTCTCCTTGCCCTAGCCTCCCAAAAGGACAGCCGCACTCTTCTCTTGCAATTCCTTGGAGGACGCAAGCTAGCACTGCGAGCGCAAGAGAAACGCATCTGCCGGGACGTGGTGGAAGCGTGGTGATCCCGAGAGGCTCGTGTGGATACCATAGAGAGCTTGAACACGTCAACTGTTCAGGTTTTGTGATTCGACTCTACAGTTGAGTGAGAGATCTCAATCGAAAATTAGGTATGAAAATTTTTGAACACCCGGTTTACCCCGTTTCACTTGGATCCTAGAGGGTTTCGGTTAAATTTCGCTGCGCTGTTTGGCTCCCGAAACCCCAGTCACATGGTATAACTCTTTCTAGATCTCAGTGTCCGAGTACACCTGAGGAGAGAGAGCGCATGAGTAAGATTCCATATGCCTCAGCAATTGGATCTATCATGTATGCCATGATATGTACTCATCCCGATGTCTCATATGCTTTGAGCATGACGAGTAGGTACCAATCGAACCCCGGTGAGAGTCACTGGACAGCTGTTAAGAACATCCTTAAGTACTTACGAAGGACTAAGGATGCATTCTTGGTCTTTGGAGGTGAAGATGAGCTCGTTGTAAGGGGTTACACCGATGCAAGCTTCCAATCCGATAAGGATGATTTTAGATCGCAATCTGGTTATGTGTTTTGTATTGGTGGTGGTGCTGTGAGCTGGAAGAGTTCAAAGCAAGAGACAGTAGCTGACTCTACAACAGAATCTGAGTACATTGCCGCCTCTGATGCTGCGAAGGAGGCAGTTTGGATCAAGAAGTTCATCACTGAACTTGGAGTGGTTCCAAGCATTGCCGACCCGATAGAGCTCTATTGTGACAACAATGGAGCAATCGCACAGGCTAAGGAACCTCGATCTCACCAGCGATCCAAACACATACTCCGACGCTATCATCTCATCAGGGAGATCATCGAGAGGGGTGATGTAAGGATATGCAGGACTTCGACAGATAGCAACATTGCTGATCCACTGACAAAGCCCCTTACGCAGCAAAAGCATGATAGCCATTCTAGGTCCATCGGTATTAGATACATGGATGATTGGCTTTAGTGCAAGTGGGAGATTGTTAGTGTTGTGCCCAAAAAGCCAATCATGAGATGATTGTATTTTTTGCACATTGAGTCATGATATTTTATTAAGGCATTAATCCAGCAATTATGTTTGTTGTTTTGTTTCTGCGTAACTTAACAAACATAATTGTAACCCTAGAATAATGATATTCTCAAACGTCCCTGGTCTAGTATTATTGTGGAGCGGGTTGCAATAATACATAACGACTAGCATATGTGGAGACTAATATGAGATATGTAGTCTACATATGGGTACAAGTTGGAGAACTTGTGTACTGGACCGACCCACCATGAGAACACTACATGGATCGTTATATGAGTGTCATAAGTGATTCTCATAGTGATCATGGTATATGTAGTCCTTCGACCTAAGATCATCAAGGTTCCCTACATGTGAGTCACATACTTTGATACTTTCCTTTGTTGCTCGTAACTGAGTGAACTTGAAGGAGGTCATTGGGTATGTCACATATCATGCGGAGGGATTTGTATGATCAAGATGGGATTTGTCCCTCCTATGTAACGGGAGTGATATCTTCGGGCCCCTTGATAGAGTGAGACTTAGAAAATGCATGGCCATGCTCGGATGAGTTGATATACGATATCAATGTCATCAGTTTAAGTTGGTCTACTCGGTAATCAAGAAACCAAAGATTGGGCTATACGAGAGTGACACATTCCATGTCTCGTGCTTAGTCTTGATATCTTGGACAAAGGGACAATGGCATATATCGGTGATGATCATAAAGGTTTAGTCGAATCATCGACAATCTTGTCACTTGGGTAGCAATGATGTGTTGCTAGACACCGCTCATTGCTTATGATCATAAATGTGATTTATGATCATTGCCAACATGGTAAGAGCCTATTGGGTCGCACACATAGAGCTATTTGGATCATTAGAGTGCATGGGCTAATTATTTGGGTTATGGTTTCACTTTAATTTCATATTAATAATGGGCCCAAGAGTTGAGCCATTATTAAGCCCAAAATTAAAGCCTAATTGGATTAGGGCTTTGAAACCCATTAGGCCTGGAAGTTGAGTCTCACTATAAATACAACTTTTAAGTGAGAAATTCGCAGGTCTCCTTGCCCTAGCCTCCCAAAAGGACAGCCGCACTCTTCTCTTGCAATTCCTTGGAGGACGCAAGCTAGCACTGCGAGCGCAAGAGAAACGCATCTGCCAGGACGTGGTGGAAGCGTGGTGATCCCGAGAGGCTCGTGTGGATACCATAAAGAGCCTGAACACGTCAACTGTTCAGGTTTTGTGATTCGACTCTACAGTTGAGTGAGAGATCTCAATCGAAAATTAGGTATGAAAATTTTCGAACACCCGGTTTACCCCGTTTCACTTGGATCCTGGAGGGTTTCGGTTAAATTCCGCTGTGCTGTTTGGCTCCCGAAACCCAACAGACACATTCCATGTCTCGTCCTTAGTCTTGATATATTGAACAAAGGGACAATAACATATATCGATGATGATCATAAAGGTTTAGTCGAATCATCGACAATCTTGTCACTTCATAAATGTGATTTATGATCATTGCTAATGTGGTAAAAGCCCATTGGGTCGTACACATAGAGCTATTTGGATCATTAGAGTGCATGGGCTAATTATTCGGGTTATGGTTTCACTTTAATTTCGTATTAGTAATGGGCCTAAGAGTTGAGCCATTATTAAGCTCGAAATTAAAGCCTAATTGGATTAGGGTTTTGAAACCCATTAGGCCTGGAAGTTGAGTCACACTATAAATACAACTTTTAGTGAGAAATTCGCAGGTCTCCTTGCCCTAGCCTCCCGAAAAGGACAGCCGCACTCTTCTCTTGCAATTCCTTGAAGGACGCAAGCTAGCACTGCGAGCGCAAGAGAAACGCATCTACCGGGATGTGGTGGAAGCGTGGTGATCCCGAGAGGCTTGTGTGGATACCATAGAGAGCTTGAACACGTCAACTGTTCAGGTTTTTTGATTCGACTCTACAGTTGAGTGAAAGATCTAAACCGAAAATTAGGTATGAAAATTTTCGAACACCCGGTTTATCCCGTTTCACTTGGATCCTGGAGGGTTTCGGTTAAATTTCGCTGTGCTATTTGGCTCTCGAAACCTAACATGGGCAATCGGGGCGAAGTGCAATTTTATCCCGAGGTCAGCTGCAAATTCCCATAAACGTTTATCAGTAAACTAGGAATCATTATCAGCTACTATCACCCCTCGGTACGCCAAATCCGCATATGATGTTCTTCCAAACAAATCTTTGTATGTCCTTTGCCGATATTGTTGCTAAAGGCTCTGGCTCAATCCACTTGGTGAAATAGTCTACTACGACTACAGTAACTTCACTCCTCCTGGAACTATTGGGAAATGCCCAATGAGGTCGATACCCCAAACAGCAACGGGGCAAGGATAGTTTGCCGAAGTTATTACTTCCGAGGGTAGTCTCTGGATGGGAGCGTGTCTCTAGCACTTGTCGCATTTCTGGACAAACTGCCTTGTATCATTTTTTAAGGTAGGCCAAAAATATCCTTAGTGGAGTAGTACTCCGGCAAGGGCATCAGTTCCTATGTGAGAACCACAGGCCCCCTCATGGACTTCTTTGAGGACTATCTCAACGTCCTCTTCGCTGACACACCTTTGTAGCGGACTTGCGTATCCTTGTCGGTATAACTCTTCCCAGATTAAGAAGTATCTATCCGACCAATTTCGCACCTTTACGGCTTCAAAAGGGTCTTCAAGACGTTCCAAAGTTGCGAGATATTTCTTGAAAGAATCTTTCCACCCTCCACCCGTGGTTGCTATGGACATTATTGCTATGCTCGGCTGACAAAGTACTTCGGTGGACTATTTTGATTTGGCCAAAGTATCTACCTCCATATTTTCTTGCCGAGGTACATTTTCTATTTGTACCCTGTTGAATTCTTGGATAAGCCTTTTTATGAAATTATGGTAATTTGCCAAGTTCGGGTCTTTTGCCCAGTAGTCCCCCGCCATCTGTCGGACCACCAGCTGAGAATCGCTGTGGGCTTTCAGATTTCTAACACCAACTTTTTTTGCCAACTGTAAGCCTACTATGAAGGCTTCATATTCAACGACATTATTGGTGACACTGAAACCAAACTTGATGGACTTTGAAGCATCCATACGTTCGGACCCCCGCAGAATTACTCTGGCTCTTTGATGTTCAGAACCGAAGGTGCCATCAACGAAGAGTGTCCACTCAGGTTCGTCACTACCGGGGTCCCCTAGGGTGTCTTCAACTCTTGGTACTTCGGCGATGAAATCCGCCAATGCTTGGGCCTTTATTGCCCTTCTCGATCATAGGTGATATCATATTCACCGAGCTCGATGTACCACTTTGATAATCTTCTAGAGTGGTCTGCCTTCTTCATGACATCCCTAAGAGGTAGGTTACTTTGAACAATGATAGGATGGGCGCAGCCTTCTGCTTGCCAACATTATAGCATAAATGGCCTTTTGCAGGAGAGGGTACCTAACTTCGGTATCGTGCAAGGACTTGCTTACATAGTATACTGGCCACTATTTTTCTCCCTCTTCCCTTACAAGTACTGAACTTACGGCCTTTTCAATAACGGCGAGGTAGAGGATGAGAGGTTCTCCTTCTAGCGGCTGCCAAACTTTCGGCAGGTGAGTTAAGTAAATTTTGAGTTCGTCCCAAGCCTTTTGGAAACCTTTCTTCCAAGGGTGTTCCTCGAAACCAAAGTTACCTTAATTCCTTGCTATTTAGGTGAGAACTTTGAAGAATGGTCAGCACCGGTCCCCGTATCTGGAGATGAATATGCTAAAGGCTGTGATTCTCCCAGTAAGCCTTTGCACATCCTTGGTCGTCATGGGAGTTTGAAATCCTAGCAAGGTCTTAACCTTTTCTAGGTTGGCATCGATACCTCTTTCGGGTACCATAAACCTAAGGAATTTGCTAGCTGTTAGCCTGAACACACATTTCTCGGGGTTAAGACAGATCCCGAATTCCCAAAGTTGGTGGAATGTTTCCTCCAAGTCTACGATATGACTACTAGGTTGTTTGCTCTTGACTATCATATCGTCGATATATACTTCCATATTTCTCCCAATTTAGGAGCTGAATACCTTGTTCATCAGCCTTTGGTATGTTGCTCCCGCATTTTTAAGGCCGAAGGGCATTCTGACGTAGCAGTAAGTCCCAATTTCGGTAATGAAGGTAGTTTTTTCCTCATCTTCGGGATTCATCCGAATTTGGTGATATCTGTTAAAGGTGTCGAAGAGCTAAGTAGACCATATTCTGTAGTGGAATTTACCAATTGGTCTATTGGTGGCAAAGGATACGAGTCCTTTGGACAAGCATCGTTTATGTTTCGAAAGTTGATGCATATTCAGAGCTTATCACTTTCCTTCTTTGTTGCAACAACTACATTGCTTAGCCATTAGGGGTACTTGACCTCCTTTATTATTCCCGCCTCCGTTAACCATTGGACTTCGATTTTAACAAAGTTATTTTTATTCGCCGAGAGGCTACATTTTTTTTGCCAAATAAGCTTCACCTTCAGACACACTTTAAGACAATGTTGGATTATACCAGGGTCCACCCAGGCATATCTCTCAGAGAGTAGGCAAATATATCTTTGTTCATTAATAGAAGGGATACAAGCTTTTCCTGGCCACCTTCGGCCAGTTTTTTCCCCACTTGGGTACTTCGGCCCAGGACAAGCTCTACGTCCTCTGTTTCTATTTTTCAAAGTCATTTTTTTTTCCTTCTATTGCCTCTTCACTGACCATGCTCTTTTCTCCCGAAGCCTGTGCATGAACTTTCATTGGGCTCTGTCTTGCCTTCACGAAGACTTTCCTTACTTCGACTTGATCGATGAATATTTCCGCATCCCCTTCCTTTGTGCCGAATGTGATCGTAAAGTATTTCACATCAAGATGAATATGAAGGTTACCCTGTGTCTGCCTTCCAAGGATGATGTTGTATGAAGAAGGGATATCTATGACGATGAACCTCATCATTGTGGAGCCAAAGTGCTCTTCCTTATTCTGAACCGATGTTCCCCTTAGCATGAAAAGGCAGATCGATCCACTCGAGCACAGGGAGTTCGGAAGGACCTACGCCGAAAATAGGAGAGGAGACGGGTTTGAGATCACTGTTGGAGATGCCCAGGTTAGGCAACAAATGGGAGAACAAGACGTCGGCATTCAACCCGTCATCGATGAGCACCCTCTTGACGTCCCAACTCCCTATCCTTGCCAATATTAGGAGAGGGGTCATCGTATGGAAACTTCATTATAGGCCCATCATTTCGAACAAGTTTGTTCATCGGGTTGTTGAATTCTATCAGTGAAATTTCCCGAACTTTCCTTTTCCTCTCGGCCCAGGGTATTCTAGTAGTGATGGTCTGGATTACTCTTGCTGGAGGTGGTGGGTGCTTCCTAGGACTTCGGTTCTTACATCAGTCAAAATCATAGTCCTCATCTTCTCATTTTCTCTCTTATTCCTTTCTTCCTTTGGGTGACGGCATCTGCAAGTAGCGTCGAAGTTGCCCCTGCTTGATTAAAGATTCAATGTACTTTCTCAGCTGGAAGCAGTCCTCGGTGTCATGCCCGTGGTCTCGGTGAAACTGATAGAACTTCTTCATGTTCTTTTTATTGTCCGAAGTCAGACGTTGGATCGGGTTTCCTTGCCTTTCCATGGCGATCAGTATGTTCATTTTTGTAGTGTTCAGGGGAGTGAACGACATCGGCTTCTTTCTCCTTTGTTTTCGAGGCCTACCTCCGCCCTCGGTTGGATACCGAGATTGGTGACTCTAACCCTCATAGTGGTTATGATCAGACCTCAGCCCTCCAATCCTCAGCTTTTCGGCTATCATGTATTGCTCTGCCCTTCGGTAGAATTCTCTGAGGGCGTCAGGGGGATCTTTGGAGAACTCGTAGAAGAGTTAGGAGTCTCTCCTAAGTCCTCTAATAATGGTGAGGATGCAGATTTTGGGTCTGAAGTCTGGCACACTGAAGGCTTCCCTATTGAACCTCTCGACATAGTCCCGAATGATCTCCCTATTCTTCTGTGCTATGTCAAACAACTAGATGGGCATCTTTGCCGTCGGTCTACTTCTAATGAACTGCTGTGTAAATGCGGTAGATAACTCCTAGAAACCCATTATGGTTCAAGAAGCTAGGGAGTTACACCATGCAATCGCTAGCCTTGAAAGTGTGACTTCGAAGCGCTTGCAGAGGGTGGCATCATCAGCGCCATGCAACACCATGCTGCGCCTATATTTTGTTAGGTGAGCTTGGGGTCGTTGCGCCCATCATACGTTTCCAACTGTGGTACTTGGAAGTCACTAGGCATAGGTGCCTCTACTACTGCACGGATGAAGGGTGACTCTTCTCTGGTGAAGGTCTCCAACAGCCTTGACCAAACAGGCTTTTGGGAGACCTGCATTTTTACCTTTTCCAACCTCTTTAGGATCTTTCCATGAAGATGGTAGTGCCATCCTCCCTTCGTTGCATGGTAGTCACTAGCAGCGAAGAGTTATGTCTTCTTTTCGGTAAGTAGCTTTGCTGGCGGGGGGACAAGGACTTCATATCTGGAGATGGATTCTGCCGGGGGGAAGTTCTGGGGCCTTTTGACACTATTCCACCAGTGTGATGTCCTCTGGACGATATATTCTCCATTGAGGACCCATCGTGAGAACCCCTACTTTGGGAGTTTCAGCGAGGTAACCTTGGGCTCTTCTCCTGACGGGTACTAGGAGAAGGTACCCTTCCCTTTGGAGGTTGTTAGGACCACCTTTGGCCGAGTTGCTGGGTCATCTCAGCCACAGCAGAGCACTGAAAATCTCGCAGAAAGCTCATCGTGACCGTCAAAGGACATTTGTCCTCAGGCAATGAAGTCTCTACTGTAGGCTATTCAGTGGCTGTTTGAGCTTCCGGTGTGGACTGGGACTTCGGGAGTCCCTTGTCCTTAGAACGTTAGGTCTCAACAACATCGACCTGAGAATGGTTTCCCACAGATGGCGCCAAATGATGCCCGTCGGCATCTTCGTTGAATGACATGTTGGCCTGCAGGATGGACTTCTGGTGTGAAAGTATCTGAAACACTTAGAAGAACAAGGATTAGGAGCTCCCCAGAGTGTGTTTCTGGGGGAGGAGCCTTCGACGCCCAAGTCAGTATTTGTAAGAGTGGTAGTAAACAACAAAGAGCAGAGAATAAAGAGAGTCCCGTATCCTTACCAAGGTCCCTCTTAGGTATCTATAAGAGGGTCGTGGGAGGAGGCTGTTTGACATAGCCTGTTCAGATCATGACACGTGTATGGTCAGATCCGATTCATACCTTCAGAGGCAAGTATCTCCAGCTGGCCGTAGACCGTTCTGGACAGGAGGTAGGGGTGTGAGCGAGGTTTATTTGTCAGAGGCTCCTTAACCGTTTTTGTTGTATCTCCGTAAGACCCTTTTGGGGTCTGAGACCCCTTCGGCGGAGATTTATCCTCGAGGGCTACTAAAGAAGGCCCTTTGGAAGGTTAGACCATCTTCGGGGGACTTTATCCTCTGCCGAGGATGGTGGATCAGCGTTTCTAAGGTTGGTGGCTTTTCAAATCCAAGGGTCGTGAGGACGTCTTTTCCCGAAGTTGGACATGTTACTTTCCGAGGGTGGTGTGGAGAATGCCCCGAGGTCGAGGCTAAGCTCCTTCCGAGGGTGGCGTCAAGTTAGCTGATTAGGAGATCTTGGGGGCAATAGCCCCTCGGTTATCATATTCCACACTTTAGCAATGTTCCGATCGTCGTCGTTTCCCGCCGGTTGTTTTAAATCGACGGCCGCAACTCCATTGAAACAAATCACTGTTGTTTGTAGCCATCAATGTCCAATAGTCCCATCCCGGAAGTCACCCTTCAGTGCCCCAACTGACCCAAGCCTATGGTTGTCCCGATTTCACCAAAAGTGTGAAAATCGAATGGACTTATATGCAATTTGAATTGCGACCCAAATGAAGTTGGTTGTTCCTCTCCCAATTCTCTCTTCCATTTATTCATGTACCTGTTCAGCAAGTTGTAGGCTAATGATCAAACGGCTCAAATCAGTTGAAGTATATTAGACAACTAAAACAAGCATCAGCAACCATGCTCCCCTTTCTTGAGTGGGTATTGTGGAAAGCTCCCTAACTACTCAACCATGGACTACCATCCAACGGCTATCCTTATTCTTGCCAATCTAACGATCCGCAACTTACTGCGGCATATTGACGTGTTTCAACTGCTGCGACATTGTAGAAGGCCCTGGTAGAAGAGTGGTAGATTTGCCCCCAAATTGTGCTCGCCGGTGCTTCCTTCAATTATCGACGGAAGGCGCTCCTTTTCTCCTTTCTCCACTCTCCACTCTCCAGGACTGTGCTCTGCGATTTCTGGGCAAAGAAAATTTGCGTAAATCGTAAGCAGTTCTCATCATCTTATAGTAACTTTGGTTTCTTTACAGATTGCCGCAGCAACACAATGCACTTAACCTGTTCGATGAAATGCTTCGTCACTTCTCTTCTGGGTTTGCTTGTCAGATTGAATTGTCACTGCTACAACCGCTGAGATTTGCGACTGGGGTATAAAGATGTTGAAGCAAGTGGTGGGAAAAATTTTCAAAACTGGTGTGTTCGGGAGCCGGAGGGATCAGCTTTGTCAGCTTTCCATGTACATGCCCGCTTCTTTTTTCCATGGAGGACAGGTCTCTCCTTCCTCTCTTTCCAATACCAGTAATGGCTATGAGATTGTTCCTTTTCTTGTATAATGAAACTTGTGGATGGGAGGGTTTTTTTTTTTTTTTTTTTTCTTTTTGAAGATTTGAATAGCTCTCGTATGCCGAATTCTGCCCGCTTTTCCTACTGAATCACTAGACATTACAAAGGCTGACATTTCCATTGATTGACCTTCACTTGCATGGTTTACGGTTATTAGTTCTTAACCAAACCTTTTGCTCTGAGTTTTATAACAGCTTAAAGAGAGAATAGGGAGTAAGGTGACCTTGCCTTCGTTAGAAAACGTAACGGATCCCAAATACCCAAGATCTCCTTGAAGATGTAATTTAAATTACAGGGTTAGTTAGGTTTTAGTGCTTTCTTTCTCATAAGTTCCATTCGCTACAAGAAGAGATTTGAACGGTATAAACATGTGTCTATTTATTTCTTTCAGTTTTTTCCTGTCTTTATAACATAAATTGTTAAAAAAAATTGGTGCCATTTATGTTAAGTCACTCGATTGCTTGGGCAGGTAATTGTAGTTTGTTTCGAACCTTTCCCCATAGGGCTGTCCTGCCAGTGTCATAAACATTGGCCCTGATTTGATGTGTTTCTAGTGTGGTTTGATGCTTAGTGGATCTTATGTGTTCTCATCTGCAATAAGGTTTTCTGGGTGTAGTATTTTTTAACAGCACTTTTTCTTTAGGATCTGATACCATGATGGTGAAGTATAGAACACTGTTAAATAGGCTGAAAAGCAAAAGAGAACAGAAGTTATTCTTACAATGCGAAATTTTCATGGAAGGCAGAATGACTCGTCAAAATGACTAGTCACTGTACAAGTTTGAGAGTCTGACTTATGCTTTTTAGCTGGAGGCTCTATTACCAATCACTATAATGTCTAAAATTATCTTCTTTTGATTCACTTGTTGCATTTCTATTTTATAAACCATCAGAGGATGGTACTATTAAAGAAAAAATGGAAAAGAATCGATTATGGGATGCATTACCAAGCAAGTGGCGGAGTTTTGAGCCTTAAATTACTATGTGAAGTGTTAACCACTTTGCTGCAAGGTCAAAGGTGCTATACTACACGTTTATTGTCATCTTAACATCTTTCAAACTGTGCATAAACCTGCTTCTAATCATGTAACATCCCAATTGAGCAAAGTAACCATTTGGGCTTAGACTCAGCTGTTTGGGAATTCTTTTTTCGTAGCAGTTCAAAATCTGCAGTGGTTCCTGTGTCTTAATCCGTTGTTGGTTATGTGGTTTTGGCCTTTTGCAGGCCTCTTGTGCACCGAGAAGCTTTTTTGGAGTTGAAGATTTTATTGATGATGACAATAGTAGGCCATACACCTATCAGAAGGAGAAGAAATCCAAGAATCCAACTAAGCATGTTTCTTTTAAGCAGCGGACTGTAGCCTACATGGAGCCATTTACGCTCGACGTCTTCATCTCAAAACGCTTTGTTTCTGCTTCTCTAACACATAGGGTGACGAGCAAGCAAGTTGCTGTTGCTGGTACCAACTCTAAGGACATAAAAGCAGCGCTGAAATCTCGATGTGATATCCCTGCATGTTTGGCAATTGGTCGGATATTAGCAGAGAGAGCTAGAGAGGCTGATGTTTACACTGCTTCATACACACCCAGGGATAGGGACAAATTTGAAGGGAAGATAAGAGCAGTAGTTCAATCTCTCATTGACAATGGAATTGATATAAAAGTTTATCTCGACTGACAATATGTTTTTGGATTTGATGATCTATGTTGACCTCACAAAAAATCTGGTTTCTTCTCAAATGCTGCTATTTGCTGATGATAATTTGTCTGAGAGGATGGTTTGAGGTAGAAAAACATGCTTCAAAGGAGACTGGTTCCATATCCTGTGCTGTGCAGAGATGGCTGGCTCTTCTCCTAATCCAAGGAGGTAATAGATGAGTAAGCTACGGGCTCCTCTCAGTCCAACCTCTATCTTCAACTCTGGAGTTTCCAGCGTAAAGCATGCTTTTGACAGGTGAAACCAACAGATGAGATGGATGAGTTCTGGTTCTTTCTTGCCAATGGCAAAGGTGGTCCACTCTCGTTTGTTACTCATCAATTGAATTTTCAGACTAAGAACGCGAGGCATAGAGTAAGAAAGGGGAAAGAAGGTTTCTTGTCCAAGACAGGGAAAGTGTTTGCAGTACTTAAGGTCATGGTTAATTTAATGAAACTAGTGAGGGAGTTGAAAAAGGTGAATCTCTTCAAGAATTCGCACTTCAGCTTATCAAAAAACCTTTTCTAGGTCTAGCTTTATCAGCATGTTGGACACCTCAGTTGTGAAAGTGAGCATACTTCGTGAATGACAATAACAACACTCTTTGTTCCAGGTAGAGGTGTAAAACTCTGATGCGGCACGCGAGCACAACACGACTCGCATCTGCACGTGTATTGTCCGCCATGACTCGTGGTCTACACTTGCCGGGCTGAGTTGGGAAAGTTACACCATGGCTTGGCCCGTACATTGCTCGACTTGTGGGCCAAATGAATTTGGGCCTTCTTTTGAGGAAAAAAGTTATTTGCTTAACGGGCTGACAAGCGTGGCGTAGTTAGCTTGCCACTGGCTAGCATATGTATCATGGCCCATGAATTCTAATGGCCACTTTTTAAAATTTTGTGTTCTTCCTTTCTTGCCCCTCCCAACATTTAAATAACGGCTAGTTTAGGGACAAAATAACATTTCGCACTTCAAAATTTCCTTGTTGAGTTTGAGCTTTCAAACCTCACAAGTCACTCTTCTCCTCCCAAGTTCTCAACTCCCAACTAGCTCTTAGTCTCTCTATTCTCTTTCAAATCTCTCAACTCTCTACTTGCTTACACTCTCTAATTCTCTTATAGGCATTTAGTCAATTAAAATAAAAAAAAATCTGGCAACAGACCCATATGATCATTGTTGTGTGTGAAGCTTTTAACACTCCTTACCCCTATAAGTGCATGGTTTCATTTGTAGTGTGACAAGTAGAGATCATTCCCGTGAGGATTGTCGGATCAATTGGAGCTGAATTACCTTGCCTCAATGACACTCTTAGCCAAGTCACAAAAGTGCTTTAGTAAACTGAATTAATTAACCAAGGAAAAGATGAAAAAGTTAAGCTAACACCTTTACCAACAAACACTTTAACTAGATAAAATAAGAATAACTTACTTTGATTGACTATGCTATCTCCCTAGAATTTTACTACACTAACTCGATGATTAAGTTGGAGGAGATGCTTTCGTCATTATAGCTTAATTGTGGTGTGGGAATTCTAACTTCAAAAACCTTCTTTTTCAAGAAAAGTCTTGGCTCACCATTATGCTAACAATGAATTTCTTAATTTCATTCATTAACCTAGAACGGTTTGAGGTCTAACACTTCTATGCTTCTAATAGGTTAAGTAAGTACTTTGCACCTCCTTTAACTTATCATGTTTACTTCTTTTTCAACCTTAAATCTCCTTTTGTTAGGTTCAAATTAAGATTTCTGTACATGTATGAAGCGGCTAGCTACACACATATCTTTAAGCTAAAGAGCAAACAACAATAGAAAAACCACATACAAAGAATACCTCATACTAGCATTAAATATGAGGTTAGAGAGTTACATCCTAGAAAGATAAAACGGTATCTCCTCTATGTCTAGAAAATAAACTACAATAAATCTAGCATTACACAAATCCATAAGATGAGATGAGACAGAGGAAAAGATGAGAAGGAACCCAAGAAGACCCCTTTTCATGCTTATTTTCCAAGACTTCAATGGATGCTCCTCAAGACCTTCAAGTCTTCTCCATTCAGAGCTAAACAAAAGTCTAAACTCTAAGTCTTTAATGTAAATAAAATAAGGAGAAAAAAGAAAAAGCTCTTCTACAAGTAGATCTAGAGATAATATAAAAGGGAAAGGTTAGTTAAAGATAAAATCTAAAAATCTCCTTTAACTAGGTGCAAAGATTTTAAATTAGTATGAGACCACTTCTTGCCATCAAAGTAACACAGTTATGTCATTGGTTGTTGTTGCACTGTAGTAGTTGTAATCCAAGTGTAAGTTGTCATAAGTAGTAAAATTTTGGAAGTATGAGTGTCGAACCATAGAGAAGTAAAGTAAAAAATACAAACTACAGAAGTAAAGAAAGATTTGACAAAATGTGTGAATAATTTTGTTTAAAAACTTAATTTCAAGAAAATAGACAAAGTTAAGAGATTCACTTTTAGTATATCAGCTATGATTAATTTTAACCCTTTTTGCCACTCAACTGGGATCACACATAAATAAGGTTGCAATCGGGGAATTTAATAATCAAATTCTAGAAATAGTAGGCATAAGTTAGAATTAGCCTCCATTGATCTTATAACGTCAACACTTGCAAATGGGTTCAAATATCTATGTTGTTAACCTTTGTCCACAATAACTCAAAATTCTAACATAGCCGGTAAAGCTATCCTTTATAGAAGAAATCATGTAGCTTTTGTGCCAATGATTGACTATAATGAATCAGGACTTCTACTTAACAAGGAGGGTAGCAAAATTGATTAAAAAAGTTCACACCAATAGCATTAGGATCCATTCAAATTAGCCATAATCTTTATATCAAAAGCTTCACCCTTTGACCTTAGTAAAAGAAAAATTAGTTAGTCATAATAAACGTAAATAACATGTATAAAAATGAAATAAACATATATTGAAAAATCAAAGAATAACAAGAAGAAAGCACCTTAAACAGAGCTTTGGAATTGAAAACTAAGAATAAAATCAAAGAAAAAAGCTAGATTTGACACAAAAACTCTAAAATTGCCTGGGAACAAGCTTAATTTCGTCTTCTCCAAGTTACCTATTTATAGAGCCTTAGGGTATACAAAATAGTAAATGGTAGTTAGAATAGCAATAGTAGGTGAATACAAATCAACAAATGTGGCTCAAACTTCTTTTAATTTTTTTGACCACAGTACAAATCTATTTAGGTCTTCCACAAAGCACGAGATTTGTAGATCTCTTCTTTACTTTAAAATGATAGCTTGATCATTCGAAACTAACATCTGTAACCTAAGTTATGATTTTTCTACTGAAATTGCTTTTCAGTGCACAGCAGAACAGATGGTCTTATTTATAATTAGATTTTGGCAATGAAAATGACTAAACTGGTTTTCAGCATGTGAAGTAGAGTTGAAGATCTATGTGTTGGCTTTTGGATGAATTTATAATTAATCAATGCTAACATCCAAACTCTAGAGATGATTTTGCTTGTGAAGGATCACCAAGTGTACGAATATTGGAACTAATTCTGTTTGCGATCTAAATTTAGCTTCTTCTATCTCTCAATTAGGCTGGAGCATAAATTGAAAATTGTATACATTTTAGGCACCGATCATTGGTCCAAGAATTGTAAGATATCATGATTTTATCACCTATATAAAGACAGTTATTTAGCATATTTTGTAAATATAGATGAATAGTAGTCCGGTGGAATAACTGCTCAAAATAGAGAATTTAATCATACTCAAAGTATATGATGATGATTTAATAGCTATACACGTATGAATATTCATTACACCCCCAACCAGGTTCTTGTTAGTCTCTAACAAGTAAGGTAATGTACTCAATGAATACCTAAGTTTCAGCCAATATTTTCCACAATCAATCTCTATACCATAGATTAAAAACCATTGCAATAATGAGCATCAAAATTATGGTACCAAAAATAAAATAAAATAAAAATTTCATAAAGATTTATACGCTTCTCAACCACTAGAATAAAGGATAAGTGTGAAAGATTATGAATTGCTGAGTGCAGTAATTGTGTAACCTGACTATCAGGAGTGTGTAAAAGATTATAGCAAATCATACCACCATTTGAAGCTTGTCAGAATAAATTTAACTCAAAACCATCACTTTGGTAGCTTTCACACTATTACACTACAAAAGGTTTTTTTTTTTTTTTTACTTTGGCTTAAGCCTTATTTGGGGTACCTCGATAATAGGCAGCTATTTCCAAAAGTGAAAATTGCTTGTTGTTTTCTTTTTTTTTTTTTTCTTTTAAAATTTTTTTTAAATTATTTTTTTTCAACACTCCTTGGTGTTTTTTTTTGTTTCAAATCAAACTAAGATATAGTATATTAGAAGTCCTAACAGCCGCATAGTTGGAGTATTCTTTAAAATCTAAAAGATAATCAAGATTTTCAGCATATGTAATGATAGCAGCAATTCATAACTTAAACATCTTAATCATTTATCAAAGTGAATGAAATTTGACTAAACTATTATGTCAAATAAAATTTCAAACATATAATATTTAATGTAGCATAAAAATTTTCATGATAGAAAATATAGATTACTTGTGAGTGTGTCATCTTGTACAGGTTCAAAAACCAACTCCCACAAAAAAAAATATTATGACTGGCACACCTACTAGGATGCGTCTCAAGAGTAAAATTATTTCTTACTCAACCATTATAAACTAATGGCTCTATCTAATGGTTTTAATATTACCATAAGAAAAACTCTACTAAAAGAAAAAAGAATTCAGATGTCAACTATCCTTCCCCCAACCAAATTAAGACATTGTCCTCAATGTCAAAATATAGATAAGAATAGTGAAGAAGAAGTTACCTGAAATGATAGTTATTAAAAATAAAAACCTTGAAATAATTTAAACTAAAATAAAGAGAATGTTGATAGTAAAACTAAAAGATGAAATAACTCTTTTCCATAATGTTATGGGATAAAGCTTATTAGGCAGGACTGCTGTGCCTAGTCTATCTGAATTATTACTGGATTTGGTTCATGAACGAAAGGTTGCATTTTGTTTAGCAATTCCTCAGCCGTTGATGCAGATATTAGAATCTATCTTGCCGTTTCTGACAGAAATTTCTCCTGCACAACTTGATATATGAAAGATAACAAACTTGTAAAGAAATTGTTAATATTCAATAGTCTAATGGATTTCTGGTGCATATTAAGTTGGGTCATGGAAATAATTTGAAAATTTTCCCCCATTGTACCAAACCCTCCTAGTAAGGCAATAAAAACATGAGAATTACAAAGCTTTTGCAACAAACACTCTTGCTTATTTGGAACCACTAATTCTTCCCCAATTATTCCTCAAAAAATCCACTTCAATGGTATAGGAATGATACTTAAAACTTGGCTACCCCTACAAACGCTAATGTTGCTACACGTCCTATCAACCCAACATTACCTCTTCCATATACCAAATGTATTTTTCGCTCAATTAAGACTCTATCCAAACAGTTTGCTGCTCTTAGGAATTCTTCAACCTTTTCAGGGAAAAATCCACAAAATACACATATATTATGGAATCTACGAGTTAAGGTTCATTTCATTTCTATTCTTAACCCTATGAAAAATGAAAAGAAGAATTTGCATTTATGGAGATGAAAGGATAATGCAATGATAATACCTACATGAGTAGGTAGATTATTATCAGAAGAAAATAAAATTTTCAAAAATAATGGCATGAATGTACAATAGTTGTGATTGTGACACACATCTTCTTCTGGTTTTACGTTCAGTAATGGTTTCAACACCTTCTATGAGTCAGGGATTTACTTCTCATCCAATTTTTTTACAAATTGGTAAATATGGTGTTTTAAGGCCAAATTCCTAAGACTGTAACACTCTCATTGTTTATGAAAAATACTCCATAAACCAAGAAGTTCATTTTGCACTAATTCACAAGAACGTGTCTCAAGAGTCAATCGAATATTATCTAAAGACTTCTTACTTAGGGCATTTTTTATGAATTGTGTTTTATCTTCTCAATTATCAGATACCATCCTTAAAGAATGACATATATTATTACAGGCCCATCAACTATATTTATGACAAACTTGTAACCTTTTCGCTCTTCACTTTTTCGTATTAGAGCTTTTGCCTAAGCCAGGCATGTGAGACACAAATGCATTTGGGATTTTACCAGTCAAATGGTCCTTAGCTTTAATTAACCAATGTACATATTTTTGGAATGTCTCTATGCATCAAAACTCTCAATATTTCACATCTAGCTTGGTAAATTCTTTTAAGAACATTTAGAAAGAGAGAGAAGAAAAGTATTTTCACAAAGCAAAAAGAAAAAAAATCCATTTTTCAGAAAAAATTAAGAGAGGGAGAGAGAGAAATCAGTTATTATTGGAAATTGATATAACCGACTTAAGAGCCACGAAGTACCGTATCTACCACTTAACTAGAAAAATAAGATACGCAAAATAAGAAAAATAAAAAGAAATGAAACTTAAAAGAAAACTATTTAAGAAGAAAAGACATATTGACATTTACTTACCATGATCATTGTGAGGATCACTGAGATGAGCAATTTCTTTTTACAAATCATGATTCTCCAAAAATGGTTTAACTCTTTGTCCATTTACTTTAAACACATTACCATATTTAGGATTTTCAATGTCAATGGCAATATAAGCATAAACATGGTTCATAACAAAAAGGTCACTTCATCTAGATCTCAATTTTTTAGGAAATATGCGAAATTGAGAGTTATAAAGCAAAACTTTTTGACCAACCTCAAGTGTTTTTCTTAACATTGTTTTGTCATGAAAAGCTTTGGTTCTAGCTTTATATAATTTGGAATTCTCATATGCATCATTTTTTAACTCCTCAAGCTCATTTAGTTGTAACCTGTGCAATACACCAGCATCATCAAAATTTGAATTGAAAGCTTCAACAGCCCAGTAAGCTTTATGTACAAGTTCCACAGATAAATAACAAGGTTTTCCATAAACTAATCTATAAGGAGACATACCCAGTGATGTTTTAAAAACAGTGTGGTAAGCCCAAAGTGCATTAGTTATTTTCAATGACTAATCCTTTTGATTTGGGTTAATTGTTTTTTTCAAGGATCTATTTTATTTCTTATTTAACAGTTCTACTTGTCCACTTGTTTGTAAATGATAAGGGGTGGCAATCTTCAATAAAGATTCAAATGGCCTATTACAAAAATGTGTTCTTTCACACTTATTATGGCCTAAGAAATTCCAAATCGACTCAAAAAATTTTCCTTAAAAAATTTAAGCATAATTTTATGATCATTATTTCAACATGGAACTGCCTCTACCCATTTTGAAATATAATACAATGCAACTAAAATATACACGAATTCAAATGATGGTGGAAATGGTCCTATGAAATCTATCCCTTAGTAGTAAAAAGTTTCAATAACAAGGATAGGAGTTAAAGACATTATGTTTCTTTCTGAAATGAATCCTAATTTCTGACAATTTTCATAGGCTTTGTAGAATGCATGTATGTCTTTAAACAATGAAGGCCAGTAAAACCTAGATTGCAAAACCTTTGTAGCTATTTTCTTTGACAAAAAATGCCCCCACATGCTTCTGAATGGCAAAATTTAATAAAACTTTTTACCTCATCCTCAGGCATGCATCTCCGGAATATATGATCAGGGCAATATTTGAAAAGATAAGGATCATTCCAGTAAAATTTTTTTTACCTGTTGTAGAAATTTCTTCTTATTTTGTGCACTCCATTGATCTGGCATTCATCTTATCACCAAAACATTGACGATGTTAGCAAACCAAGGTATTATAGTTACAGAGAATAAAAATTCATCATGAAAACAATTATTTATGGGTGTAGCCTCAACTGATGAATCCATTGTTAGCCTCGACAAATGATCAGTAACAACATTTTCTATGCCTTTCTTATTCTTGATCACAATGTTAAACTCTTGAAGTAATAAGATCCAGTGTATCAGCCTTGGTTTAGCGTTTTACTTTGACATTAGGTACCTGACAACAGAATGGTCAATGTAAACAATGGTTGTTGAATCAATTAGATAAGAACAAAATTTATCGAATGCGAATATTATTGCAAGTAGTTCTTTCTCAATTGTAGTGTAGTTCATTTGTGCATTGTTCAAAATTCTAGTTGTATAATAAATTACATATGGTTTACCTTCCCTTCTTTGTCCTAAAATAGCACCAACTACATAATCACTAGCATCATACATTACCTCAAAAGGCAAGGCATAGTCTAGGGGTTGCATGATTAGAGATCATGTATGGAGGCTAATTAACTTATCAAAAGGATTTTAACATTCTTTAGTCCACTCAAATGAAACATTTTTTTTTTGTAAAGAGGTTGCAAAAGGGTCTAGATATTTCACAAAACCCTTTAATGAACCTTTAATAAAATTTTGCATAACCCAAAAATGAGCAAATTTCCCTAACTATTTTGGGTTGAGGTAACTAAGTAAGGAGTTCTACCTTTGCTTTATCAACTTCAATTCCTTTGGAAGATGCAACATGACCCAAAACAATTCCAGAGGTGACAATATAATGACATCTTTCTCAATTTAGTACGAAGACCTTTTTTTCACATCTTTTTAAAACCTTTTCCAAGTTTTCAATACAATTATCAAAGGAATTTTCATATATGGTTAAATCATCCATGAAAACTTCAAGATATTTTTTAGTCATGTCACTAAAAATACTCAGCATACATATTTGAAATATTGTTGGGGGCATTGTATAGTCCAAAAGACATGCATCTAAATGCAAAGGTTCCTAAATGACATGTGAATGTGGTCTTTTCTTGATCCTCAAGAACTACTAGAATTTGGTAATAGTCTGAATAGCCATAAAGAAAGTAATAAAAAGGATGTCTTGCTACTCTTTCTAAAATTTGATCCAAGAAAGGTAATGGAAAATGATCTTTTCTGGTGGCAAGATTCGACTTCATATAGTTAATGTACGTCCTTCAACTGAATAGGATTCGAGTTGGTAAAGGTGCATTTTTTTCATTTATTACCACTATAATGTTAAATTTGTTTGGAACAACTTGGGTTGGACTAGCCCATTTGCTATCAGAGATAGGGTAAATAATTTCCACATCAAGTAATTTAAGAACTTCAGATTTTACTATCTCTTTCAAGTGCATATTGAATCTTCTTTGAGGTTGTTGACAAGATTTAGCATTATCTTCTAAGTTTATTCTATGTGTACAAATTAAAGGATTAATGCCTTTTAAATCCCTTAATGTCTGTCCAATTGCACTTTTATGCCTCTTAAGTAACCCAATCAACTTACCTTCTTGCTCGAATGTGAGAACAAATAAAATTAACACTGGATAAGAAGAATTTTCTTCAAGGAATGTATACTTCAATTCTTTGGGCAAGGGCTTAAACTCTGGTGTGGGTATTTTATCCTGCTCTTCAACTTTGGATTGTCCTAATTCCCTGACTTTTAGTTTCCAACATGTGTTTCCTTCTACTTATGGAAAATCAAGCAATGGACATATGTTAGATGTATCTTGATTCATTTGCATACTCTATTCAAATGAATTAACTAGATAATTTTTCAGAGGATTAGAGATACTCCATTCTTGAATATAGTTTTCCACAATAGCATCAATGATCCAAATGTCCTCACTTCCATCTTCCTTTTCAAGTGGTTGTTTAAGCAAGTTGAAAACATTTAACTCTACTATCATATTTCCAAATAACAATTTCATCAGTCCATTCCTGCAATTAATCAAAGCATTACAGGTTGCTAAAAATGGATTTCCTAGAATAACAAGTATTGAATTCTTAATTTCCACTGACAGTGTGTCCAAAACAACAAAATCCATAGGGTATATAAATTTATCAACTTGGATCAACACATCTTCAACAACTCATCTGGGTGCTTTTGTTAATCTGTCAGCAAGTAAAAGAGTTACCTCAGGTGGTTATAACTCACCCAAATTTAGTTTTTTGTAAACTAAATATAGAAGTAAGTTTACACTAGCCTCAAGATCAAGTAATGCTTGCTCAATTTTATGTTCTCTAATGAAACATGAAATTGTCGGACAACCAGGATCATTGTATTTCAAAGCAGTATTATTTTGAATAACAGAACTTACTTGCTCGACCAAGAAGGTTTTATTTTTCACATTCAAGTTTCTTTTAACAGTGCACAAATCCTTACAAAATTTGGCATAAGAAGGTACCTGTTTAATTGCATCCAACAAAGGGATATTGATCTTTACCTGCTTGAAAAGATCAAGAATTTTAGGATTATGATTCACCTTTTTAGGAATAGTTAATGCCCGAGAAAATAGAGGTGTATGTGGAGATTCAATTTGTACTTCGCTTGGTATAGGTTCAACCCCTTCTTTACTCTTAGAAGTTGACTTATTGTCTGCTTCACATGGATTAAAAATGGATTTTTTAATAACCTTGCCACTGCGAAGTGTAATGATTGATTTCACTTGGTGCATGGTTTGACCTTTAAGATTTGGTTGTGGTTTAGAAGGAAATTGCCATTTCCCTAAATGTTGAGTGTATATGCAAATTTTGCAAGAATAGCTTTCAAATCAATCATGGTTTGACTTGTTTGAGCATCAATGGACTCTTGCTTCTCAACGAATGAATGTAATGTATCTTCAAGATTTTTCCTAAAATGAGGAACATACAGTGAATACCTTTGAGATTGTTGAAAATTCTGTTGAGTGTGCAAAGGTAGTTGTGATGGTTGAGTATAATTATTACTTCTCTAACTAATGTTTGGATGATTCATCTAACCAGAATTGTAAGTTTGTGAGTATGGATTTTGGGTTGGCCTCTTGAAGTTTAAAGCACTGACTTGTTCATGGAGACATTCTTTGAATGAATGCAAGGTTGGACAATTGCTAGTGGAATGGTCATTGGTCTTACAAATGTGATAAATAACTTCTTCGACAGATTTCAATTAACTAGTTTTTTTCATTTCTAATGCCTCAACCTTTCTGGCTAGAGATGAAAATTTTTCTCAAAGGTCATTATTTTTCTTAAGATGGTACATGCCTCCAATAGATGTAGGGGATTGAGTCTTACTTGGGGTCTCATAGGTACCAGCGGTGTCCTAATTCTGTTCATTCTCAGCTAGTAGGTCTAGGTAATTCATTGCCTCACCAGGATCCTTATCCTCAAATGTTTCATTGCATATCAATTCCACCATTTGCCTTTCCCTAGGTGTTAGGTCTTCATAAAAGTGTCAGATGATTCTCAATGTTTCAAAACCATGGTGTGAGCAAGTATTAAGTAAATTTTTATATCTATCCTAACACTGGTAAAAAGTTTCTCTTGGTTTTTGTGTGAAAGTGGTGATTAGCCTTTGAAAGAATTTGTTTTGTGAGCAGGAAAACTTTTTTTAAAAATTGTTGTTGTAATTCATCCTATAAATTAACAGAGCTTGACCTAAGATTTTATAGCCATGTTTTTCTTTATTTTTTAAAGAAAAGGGAAAAAGTTTAAGCCTGATGGTATTCATGCTACAGTTTAGGTTATTATATGTGTAAAAAACTTCCTCAAATTCTTTCAAGTGCAAGTATGGATTTTTAGAATCAAAGCCATGACAAATTGGTAAAATTTGAATAATACCTAGCTTGAAGTTGAAGTAAGATGCATCAGGAAGAAAGATTAGACATGATGGTGCACTACTTTTTATAGGGTTCATGTGTTCTCTAACGCTCCTAGGTCAATCTTGGTTATTATATAGAGAATGGTTATCATCTAGGTCATTAATGTGTTCAGCCATGTTAGAAAAGATGAAAATTCTCTTACCAGTCTATTACTTGATCAACATGATGAAGCTTCATGCATATATAAAATAATAACAAGAAAAACCACCATCAATAACAAGATAGGTAGGAGACTTAGCCTCAATAATAATAGAAAAATAAAAAGAAAACAAGATTAACAGAAAATAAGAGATAGAAGGTTTAACCTTCCATATGATTAACAATAAATATAAAATAATATAAAGAGGGAAAAAATGAAAACAAAATGAACTTCTACTATAATTTTACTTTCGCGGCAATGGTGTCAAAAACTTGTTGCACTGTATCAATTGTAACTTAAGTGTAGGTTGTCGAAAGTAGTAAAATCTCAGGAGTATAAGTGTCGAACCATAAGGAAGTGAATTAAAAAAAATACAAACTACAGAAGTAAAGAAAGATTTGACAAAAGGTGTTAACAATTTTGTTTAAAAACTTAATTTTAAGAACATAGCTAAGGTTAAGGGATTCATTTTTAGTATATTAGTTATGTTAATTTTAGCCCGTCTTGCCACTTAATTGGGATCCAAACATAAAGAAGGTTCCAATCGGGGAATTTAATAATCAAATTTCAGAAATATTAGGCATGAGTTAGAATTAGCCTTTATTGATCTTACAACACCGACATTTGCAAATGGGTTAAAGCATCCATTATGTCAACCTTTGTCCACAATAACTCAAGATTCCAATATAATTGGTAGAGCCATACTTTATAGAATGAATCAAGTAGCTTTTGTGCCAATAATTGACTATGATGAATCAGGACTCCCACTTAACAAGGAGGGTAGCTAAATTGGTTAACAAAGTTCATACCAATAATGCTAGGATCCATTCCAATTTGCCAGAACCTTTATACCAAAAGCTTCACCTTTTCACCTTAGCAAAAGAAAGATTAGTTAGTCATAATAAGAGTAAAAAACATGTATAAAAATAAAATAAACATATATTAAAAGATCAAAGGAAGAAAAATAAGAAAACACCTTGAACAGAGCTTCAAAATTGAAAACTAAGAATAAAATCAAAGAAGAAAAGCTAGATTTGATACAAAAACTCTAAAATTGCCTAGGAGCAAGCTTAATTTTGTCCTTCACAAGCTGCCTATGTATAGAGCCTTGGGGTAAGCAAAATAGTAAATGGTAGTTAGAATAGTAAAGGTAGGTGAATACAAATCAACAAAGGTAGCTCAAACTTTTTTTAATTTTTTGACCACAACACACATCAATATAGCTATTTCTCAAGACATGAGATTTGTAGTCTCGTCTTTAGCTTCGAAACAATAGCTTGATTATTCAAAACTGACATTTGTAGCCCAATTTATGATTTTTCTACCAAAATTTCTCTTTAGCACACGGCAGAATAGATGATCTCATTTATAACCAGATTTTTGCAATGAAAATGCTCAAACAGGTTCTTGGTATGTGAAGTAAAGTTGAAGATCTATGTGTTGGCTTTTGGATGAATTTAGAATTAATCAATTCTAGCATTCACAGCTCTAGATATGATTTTTCTCATGAATGATTGCCAAGTGTACGAATGCTGGAACCAATTTTGTTTGCAATCCAAATTTGGCCTTCTCTATCTCTTAATTGGGCTAGACCAAAAACTGAAAATTATAGATGTTTGAGATCCTGATCATTGGTTCAAGAATTGAAAGATATCATGATTTCATTCACCTACATAAAAGATAGTAATTTAGCATATTTTGTAAATATGGATGAACAGTAACCCGATGGAATGACTGCTCAAATTAGATAAATTAATCATACTCAAAATTTATAATGATAATTTAAACCCTTAATAGCTTTACACTAATGAGTACTCATCAGTTTCCATGTTTAGCATAGTAGTACCAAGCACCCAAAACTGGCTCTAGTGGATGGGAAAGTCGCTTCAATGGCGGCCTAGCTATAGTGAATCTTAAGAAAAAAGTAATTGTGGTGTAGCTACAATGCTATTGTTTCAGCTATCTTGTAGTACTTTTTTCATCTGACTTTTTATAGCTTACTGCTTATTTTCCACTTTTCTCACTCTTAATCTAATTGAACACTTCCAAGCTCTTCTCTAACTACAAAACAGAGGAACAAAGCAATAAACCAGCAAAAATATACAAATTTGAGATAGAAAAAAGATGGTCAAATGATGCTAAATTTGACCAAAAAGTCAAAAATATTAACTCCCCCAAACTTAGAGCTTTGCTAGTCTATAATAAATGCAAAATAAAAAGCTAAAACATCCAAAACAAGAAAGCTAACAATACATGCTCAATGCTATAAAATAAGTTTATTTAATTTCACAAAATCAACTCAAGAGAAGTTTTAGCTAGGTAAAGAAAGAGAGATTTTGTTTTTAGTATTCAAAGGGCACTCTATAAGTGTTTTCACTCTTTTGGTCAAATAGTGATTGTATTCACACACAATTCTTTACCTTATGATCTTTAATCCATAAGCTTACAAAAGGATAGCATCACCACCATCTATAACACAAAAAAGGGTTAGATGGTCTTAATCAAGGTTGTAATAAGGTTAGAAAGGTAGTCAATTGAAGGCTCTTTAAGTTAGAGTCTAGAAAGACTACCAAAGCCCAAGCAACCATGGGCAATTAAGAACTATTTGCTATTTGGTTACTTGCAAAATATAGCCAAAGTCACTATGCTCTTGTTTCTTTACCCTCAAATGACTTTTTCATTCATAATTTGAAAATTTTTAATCAATCCTTCATTCTAATTATTTAGAGTCCCATTGATTTTTTTTCTAAAAAATAAAACTTTATTATTGATAGTTAATGGGGATCATGTAGGCCTAGCTTAGAGCTCCAATAATTATATACTATGGTCCTGTGCACAAAGGCAGCATTAGAGCCCCAGAATGCTTTCCTAATGGAAATCCTCTATTTACCAAGTTAGAATTTTTATGAGCAGAGAAGAGCAAAAGGGTAAAGAATCAGAATGCTGTACATTAGGATTGGCAATTTGGCTAGCTTATATAGCTAAGGGTGATTCGAGGAAATTGTTCTTAGATAGGAATCACTTAGCTCACATCATGATTCTGGGATATCCTTTCCATTTGGGATGAGACTTATCCTCATTGATTTATTGTGCTCTTTTTTGTCAGTCCATCAGATGCATATTTGTTTGCTATGGGCCTTGTGTTGGGTCTATTTCCTACCAATATGTCCTTATCCTTTTAAGAAAATATAGGTTGGGGCCCTGCATTTTCTTAAACACCATCATCTTAAAAAAAAAAAGGATTGTTCGTGTTTGTCTAATAGGGGTACAATCCTCTTTTCTTAAGTTGGTGTACCTTATTCGACATCCTTTACTGAAAAGGGTATGAAGCCTGCTTGGATTGCTTTCTAAGGAAGCTTTAAAAACATCATCGTTTGTCTATCCTTTTCCTTTCGCCTTGTGTTTTTGCTACATGTGGCAGGTTCAACTATCAGGGGAGGAGATGAGGCAATGTCTAATAAATGCACCTTGGAGAAGTGACCAAGTGTGACCATCTTTGGTAACTATTTGTGGCCAAATGTCCTATTTTTAGTGGGCGAGAAATCAACCATGATTACAGTGGTGGTTCCGAGGAAGTAACTCGAGGGTTGTAGGTTTCCCATACATATGGTAGGGCCTTTTCACTTTTCTTTTTCCACTGTTTGATTGCCTCTTGCTATATCTTTGCATATTCGGCTGCTTATTTACTTGTTAAGTCTCTACTATCAGGCGATCTCAATTTTAACTACTACTTTCCATCAAACCTCTTATAAGCAAGCAATTGTACTTATATCTTTCATCTCCATGTAATCTGTAGCAACAATTTTTGCTATTTTGAAACTTTTCCTTTTGGGTTTTCTTTTTATGTTATTTTGGGTCTTCTTTTATTGTTCTTTTGCTGTTTCTCCATCGCCCATCATATGCTGGTAGCAGCCTTAATGTGTTACTAACAATTTTTCCAAATGACGTTTTTAAGATAGTCATCTAGGGTTACCATTGGCAAAGCCGATTCATCAAAAGTGCCATTTTCCCCCAATATGAGGTTGTTCAAGGGCGTAGTAATGGAGTTCACAAAGGGAACCCTAGCAACAAATTTACAGAGGTATTATTGGCTCGAAGGCATGGTGGCCGCCCTATCCAGTGACCAAGCGTTGGCAAACGGTGCCATTATAAATGGTGATAAGAGGGCTGACATACTTATATATTTTACCGATCAGCTACAGGCAAGGCTCTGTTTTCCACTCCACTCACTAGTAGAGCAATTTTTTTAGCACTACCAGGTGCCACCATCATAGCTAACTCTAAAATTTTTTGTGCATATCAACAGGTTCATTCTTTGTTGCAAGATGGCAATGGTGGTCTCATTACTGGAAATGTTCTTTTAGTTCGACTTGAAGAAAAACACACTTTTCTTCTACATTGCCCTCATCAACAGGGGAGAAAACAAGTCTTTTGCCTTTTTTTCCTACAAAGAATCTTGGGCCTATTGGAAGGATCATTTCTTCTTCACTTTGAAGGACCCAATGTGGTGTTTCCCTTGTGAGTTCGCCAAGACCCCCTAGCAAGCCCTGGTTCAGTGATTGCCAATATACGAGGGCTCTGAAGGCCATTGGGCCTACTTTGGGTTAGTTACTTGGGTAGAGTCAGTGGTGTAAAACAACAATTTTTTGGAATTATTTCCCATTCATATCACAAAGATTGATGAAAAAATGCTTAACTAGTTGGGAATCAACAGAGCCGACCTAAGTTACCCGAATGTAAAGAACCCATCCAACTACTAGGAAGATTAGGAGGAAAACTTGGTGGAAGCCTTTGGGATCATCTTTGGAGCTCAATGAGGCCTCCTAGATACCAAAAGTTATATATTTTTTTTACAGGGATGAGTAGCTAGGCTAAGGAGTACATGAAAAGGCATAAGAGCATTGCCGATGCCTTTTCTGATGCTAAAAAAATCTCCATTCCTCCAGTCGAAATAGCTCATGCTCTAGGGGCAACTGAGAAAGCTTCAGGAGCTGCTTTTTCCCAACTAGCACCCTCTATTGTGAAGCTATTTGAGTCTCCTCGAGAGGCTTAGTTAGTGCATAAGAGATTTCACTCTTTGGCCTTTAAAGAGGTCAATGCCAGGCAAAGTGAGAGTGATGGTTGGACTTTTGTAGATAACTTTTCCTTCCAAAGTGTTAGTTCTGTTGACCTGATGTCATTGTGTGTTGAGTGTGGGTCTTCTCATCCAGCCACTCTCACAAAACGTTTGAAGAACCCTCGTCCTTATTTTGCCATGAACTTTAAGTCATTAGCGGCGTCACAGAAGTGTAAGTTAACTGGGAGGCACTACAGAAGTAGAAAGCAGTGAACTCTTCCCTTCCTCCTTCTTTTGCTAAGATCCCAGCAGGGTTTGTTGATGAGAAGGTACCACCTAGTCACAGGTGTTCACCCGAGCTAGCTATTGATGAGTACCTCTAGCCCTACAACCTGATCCTGAGCGTAGTCAGGCACAAAAGCATAACTTGGCACTGAAGAAGATTGCGCCAGATTAGGTCTCCAACCTTTTATGGGTGGTGGGTATTTTCGAGTCAATCCTTGAAGATCAAACAAACATTACTCACTATATCCTTGAGGGGTTGAGGACCCCTAGGGATTAGCACCATCTTGCTTACTCTCCATGAGGGGACTACCAGGGGCGTAGCCAGAAATTCAACTTGGGGGGGGGGGGGGGCGGGGGCATGACATGAAACGGGTTGTTAGCATGTATAAATTTACAATCACTAATAGAAAATACTAAATAATACTCCCTCCGTCCCATATTGTTTGAACCAGTTGACTTTTGGCGATAGTTTGACTTGAATTTATTTATATTATTGGTTGTTAGAAAAAAATTTAAAAAAATATATTTAGAAACTATAAGTTTTTATTTATTATTTATATAGTTTTTTATTTATATACTAAAAATTGAAAATAAAAAATCATAGATTAATTGTTAAAAAGGGAGTGTTTCAAAGAATATAGGATAGAGGGATTATTATATATAGACATATAAAATTTGAAAGTCTATAACAACTAAGTTTATTTCAAAAGTTTACAACTCAAAATTCATTAGACAGTTTACATATATAGACACATTGAATTCAAAATTTTAAAATAATTAAGTTCAATTTATAAAGTAAAAATAGTTATTTGAATTTTCTATTAATTATAAAAAAAATGTTATACAAATTAAATTTATTTTATAGCACTTACCGGATAATCCAAATTATGATCTAAAAAGTTGTTATTAAACAAATACTTTGAGTTAACAAATTTCATGTAATGGAAACAAAATGAAACATTTTTTTATAGATTTAGGACTAAAACAAAATGTTTTTAATATGTTTGGAACCAAAACAAAATGTTTAATAGGATAGGGACTAAAATGAAATAATAATTAAAGATTAGGGACTATCACGCAATTTACTCAATAAGAAAATGACTGAGACCTTAAATGGATAAAATATACTAAAGCCCTTTATTAATTATCAAACTTATAGATAGGTACATAACTTTAATTTTCTACAATTGTATCACATATCCAAGTACCCAATAACATTTTTAGAAATTTTAGGGGGGGGCACCCGCTCCCTCCCGCCCCTAAGAAGATATGCCCATAGGGACTACAACCAGCTGATGAGCGTAGGCTACAGCCTAATTTAGATATATTCTTTGACTGTCAAAGATCTTTTATCCTTGGCTTGGTTCTAACCTGTTTGGTTTGGTTTGGTTTGGCAAGCGGCCATTGTTACCTATGGTGTTAGGGAACAATGTGTGGCCTGAGAAAAGGCCATGCAGTCTTTTTTTTTTTTATAGGTTGAGGGTTACAAACGACAAGGGACTCATTAAGGATAGAGCTAGAGGGTGAACGCATTGCTTGGGATACCCTAGCGAAGGACCTCCGAGTGATGAAGAAGGCCAAGGAGAAGGTGAAGGCCCTTGCCCAAAATGTTCAAGTTCTTAAATTGTCCCTGGAAAATGCGGCTAAGTCTGCCAAAGAGGCTGAATGGCTGGCATTGTTGCCAAAGGCTACTGAGAAAAAAATTGGTGATGTCGTGGTGACCTTTCCCATGAATGAGTTTGTGTCATTGGGCCCAAAGACCGTTCAAGGCTAGACCAACTTTAGTTTGACCGCTGCTATGATGCCTCTTATGGAGCTGATCATGCAAGTTAGTTACATAGGGTGCGAAGGCCACACAGCATACTAGAGTCTCGAAGCCAAGGTCAACGTGTGTGTGAGAGAGCTTAACTTACACCTTTAGGAGGTGGAGAAAGGACTGGGAAAGGATGCCTTCCTTGAGTTCAAGGTGGGCTTCCTTTCCTACCACTTCTAGGTAGAGTGAGTCTATTCAGACCTGGACCTTTCGTTTCTGTCAGCTTACGAGGAACCAGGTCCTAATTACAAAACATGGCCTAAGGAAGGAAAAGCTGGGATTCTTACATTTTATGAGGATATGTCAGCAACGGACATTGATGAGGCTTTTTTTCAAGATGAATTTTAAAAGGCCCCACTGTTTATCCCCTCCTGTATCTCTTTAAAGTCCTTCAATTTGAGGGTTTTGTTATCTTCATTTTGTATTTTTTTTTACTATCATATAATTACTTTCCAAGTTAATAAATTATGGATTTCACTTAGTGACTTTTGAGGTGATGTTGGGTGTGTGTTAGTCTGTGTCACTTCATTTTGGCATGCATGGAAGTAGTTTTTGTTGTGATCTTTTTTCTTTTCTAAGCTATTTTTGTAAAGATCATTTAGTCATGGCACTTTGATTGTTTACCCCTCTCCGATAACTTCGAATTTTAGGTATTTGAGAAAGCTTTCGTAGGCTATTTGAAGAAAACACTCTTACTTTTTTTGTGAAAGTTGTAAGATATTTGAAAGGAGAGCTTTTTTCTTTATTTTGGAAGGAAGTTCAGTATGGTACATCATATTAAGTTGGGTAAATTAAAATGACATCACTAAGTGAAATACGGTAACAAATCACCTGAATGATAATTTATAGGCAACTTTCTCCTTTCGAGGCTGGATAACCAATAGACTCTATCTATAAATTTCTCATCGACCAAGTAGGGTCTATCCCAGTTAGGCCATAATGCCCCATGTCCCAAGTTTCTTCCAGTCAGTTCTGCCATAATGAGGGCCAAACCTCATACTTGCAAGTCCTTCTTTCTTACCTTTCCATCATGAGTTATGGTAGCTCACTCCTCATTTCTTCTTTTAGCACTTCTAGGAGGTCTAGGTTTCATTCCAGTGACTTGTCATTTTCACCTAGATGATATGCTTGAGTTTGCAAGGCTGGGTAGGAGATTTCTACTAGGATAAGGGTGTCTGTTCCGTAAACTATCACAAAAAAGGGATTCTCCAGTTAACCTATGAGGTGTCATTTTGTAGTCTTATAGCACACTTGGATTTTTTTTCTACCCTTTTGCCTCTGGACTTTTCCTAGCTTTTTCTTTAGTCCCTTTTTTATGGTCTTGTTGGTTACTTCTACTTGTCCATTTGATTGAAGATATGATATGGGTGATTATTAAATTGCTTGCCGTTAATAGTGATGATGGCCCAGACGCACCCAAATCGACAGATAATGCTTTTCTAGAAGAATTTAGTGATTTAAGAGGCCATGATGAAGGCCAAAGGTTCTACCTCTACCTACTTAGTGAAGCAATTGACTGCCACTATATAGTATTTAACTTGTCCTGCAATTATGGGAAGTGCCCTGATTAAGTCCAAACCCTACTTAGCAAATGGAAATGGATTAGCGGCCAAATAGGCATTGGATAAAGGTGGTCTTTACATTCGCAAGTTGAGTTGACAGGCATGGCATCACTAAATGAACTTCTTGGCATCTCCTCAGATTGTGGGCTAGAAGTATAATTGCCAAATGGTCTTGTGGGCCAAGGAGTTGGCACTAATATGTGCTCCACAATCTCCTTAGTGAATTTCATGGAGAACACCCTGACATTCCTGGGGAGTACAGTTCATTCCAAATGATGACAAATCTTTCAACTTAAGTTTTGATTATTCTTTTTTCATTGAGCGTCTCATTCAAGGCCCCAGTTTCAAGATAGAGTTTGATCGGTTTCGTCCAATCATTCTCAAGGGCTACATATCTTATTCGATAAATCAAGGGTTCAATAAGTTCTTGTGTCAGGGCCTCTTCTTGGCCCTTTGAGGGGGTGTCTGCCCTTGTGTTATGGGCCTTTGGAATCTTCTGAACCTACATGTCGTCAAACATGTTCATCAAATCCTTTGCCGGATTTAGGTATTTATAAAGAGTAGGCTCTTTTGCCCCTACCATTCCTGTGGTTTGGTTTACTATTAACTGTGAGTCGTTGCATATCTGTAGGCATCGCATCCCTACCCGACTACTTTCTAGAGTGTAGGGTACCTAGACTCGGGCATCTTGAGGATCTGGTTGGCATAATATACTGGTCACTATTCTAGAGTGTAGGGTACCCGACCACAGCACTGACGGAGCCTTCTGTTTTAGCTAAGTGGAGCACAAAAGGCTCATCAGGTTTTGGCTATTTTAACATGGAAAGTATGGTAATTAGTCCTTAATCTGTTTCAAAGCTTCACGATATTCGTTAGTCTGTTAAAAAATTGCTTCCAAATTTGAGTATATGAAAAAAGGTTTTGCAACGATCTCCAAAAAGTAACACGAATCGTCTTAGCACTGTTAACCTTCCTGCTAGTTTCTGGACATCCTTTTTATTCTAAAGGACAGGTATTATAAGAATAGTCTCATTTTTGTCTGGGTTTACATTGATTTTTTTTTTCAAAGATCATGTAACCCAGGAATTTTCTAGCCTCTTCTACAAAGCTGCACTTCTTAGGATTGATTCTCATGTTAAGTCGGCACATCATCTAAAAGGTTTCACAAAGGTCATTGAAGTGGTGTTCTATTGCTCGGCTTTTAATAACCATGTCGTCTACTTAAACTTTCATATTTTTCCATAACTATTCTACAAAGGCTTGGTTCATGAGTATCTGATAAGTCATCCAAGTGTTTTCAGGTCAAATGGCATGCACTGATAACAATATACTACCTCTCCAATCATAAACGCCACGTTTTCTTTATCTTTTGGGTGTCTATCAATTTGGTTGTAGCCATTAAAAGTGTCCATAAAGGGCAATATTTTGAACTCAAAGATGGCATTAATCAATTCGTTTGTAGAAGATAGTAGATACAATTCCTTTGGGCATACATCGTTAAGATTAGTGTAATCGATGTACATGTGTCATTCGCTATTTTCCTTTTTTAGTAGAACAATGTTTGCCAGCTATTCGGGGTATTGCACCTTTCAAATGATACCTACCTTTAGCAGCCTCTCCATTTTTTCTCTAACAAAATCTTGCCTCTTGGGCACCATGGTGCTCTTCTTCTACTGCACTAGTTAGGCAGTAGGATTTAATCGCAACTTGTGAGAAATAATTTTCAGGTCTATTACTACCATTTCACTAAGGGACCATGCAAAGGCATCTAAATTTACTTTTAGGAATTGAATAAATGGTTGTCTTAGCTCAGGTATAAGATCTTTGCCAATTTTTATAGTTTTTCCAAGGGCCACTTCTACTAACTCAGCATCCTTGGACAATGTTACACCATCTTCATTCTCCTATGGTTGTTCTCTTATGTTACACCATCTTCATTCTCCTATGGTTGTTCTCTTTTCTTTTTTCTTTCTACTGGTGCAAGCTTGCCATATCTTGGATTTCACAGTATGGCCACATAGTTCTGTCTAACAAAGGCTTGGTCAATAAAGATGGTGGCATCCCCAATATGGGCTATAAAAAGCATCATTAGCCACCTAACATCGAATTGGATGTGAAATTGTACCTAGGCTGCCCAACCAAGCATAACGTTATAAGGTGAAGGGACGTCTGGGATAAAAAATTCTAGAGTGTAAGAGTCATAAGTGACCCTGCCTTGCTTATTCGTATGAACCAACATGAGGGGTAAGTTGATGGTTTCAAGTGTGAGGACTTTCTTTTTTCCTACTCCGAAAGTAAACCTCGATATAGGGGATAATGAGGACCTTTTAACCTTGATTTTTTCTAATAGGTCCATGAAGATGACATTTATACTGGCTTCAGTATCCAAATAGACCCTTTCAACATCAATGTTATTGCTCTAAATACTAGCAAATCCATATGTGGGACAAGCACCCTAAAGCCGTCGGGCTTTGTCAAGACCTTACTTGGGTTAGTTTCCTCTAATTATGCAACCTCCCACTCTTGTTGTTTTCATTTCGTAGAGGACTCCCCTTTAGTAATCATATGGATGACTTTAGTTGGTGGTCCAGGGTTCTAATGTTCCTTTAAGGGATATGGCTATCTCTCTAGCCTCTATCCTCGGCCGAGGTCCTTATCATCGTTCCCTTTGTGAGGCCTCTGCTTCTATTTTTGAGAAAGGGATAACTGTCTAAATAGATATTCCTTTAGCTTCCTTGCTTGAATCATCTCCTCAAGAAGTTCTTTCAACTGCCAGCATTCCTCAAGATCATGCCCTTGTCTTTCTAATATCTACGGTATTTTCGAGTGTCATTTTTTTTCAAAAACTGCACTGGCAATGGCCAACTAGGAACATGGTTTTTTCTTTCTAAGGCGTATAGAACGTTTGACCTAGTTTCTTTCAATGGTGGGAGAACTAGCTCTATTTGTGAGTGTTCCTTACCCCTAGTTCTCTTCTTGGTCCCATTATCTCTACCCTTTGGCTGCTCCCTTTATATTGAAGGTTGGTTGAGTTCTTTAGCATACATGTATCGGGTAGCCCAGTTAAGGAATTCCTATATGTCTCTTATAGGGTTCTCATGAGGTCCCAAGCTAGCCTCAATTCTCATGCTAGTCCCTAAGTAATGTTGACCAAGTGTAACTTCAGATGTAGACCCTGCACTTGGATGGCCTTAGCATTGAATCTTCGGATGAAATCTCTCAAGGACTCATCGTGGCCTTACCAGATCATCAGAAAAAGAGCCACTATCTTAAAAGTTGGGTGACTCCGCAAGAAGTGGAGGAGAAAGGCTTGGGAAAAATGCTTGAATGAGGAAAAGGGATGCCTTTTATTGGTCCCAAACCAAAAAGCAGTTCTTGTTAACATTTAATTGAAGGCTCTATACATGATTACATCTGTGGCCCACTTTAATCTCATAGGGCTAGCATATCATTGCAAATGGCTAACTAGGTTAGTGAGGCCATCGTATAGGTCAATCTTAGGCAAGTGGAACCCTTCAAAGGCAGGTGTATTAACGATGTCATTTGTAAAAGCTAGAGCCACATGTATTCGACATCAATGTCATGGCCAAGGTATTCCCTCAAGGGCTTAGGGGCCCACATATATTGTTCCATTTGATCGAGTCTTTGTAAAATAGCACTAATGTCACTGCCTTCAGGGTTATCAGATTGATCCAAAGATATCGAGGGCTTAGGGGCCGTACTCTTGGGAGCAAATCTTAAGGAAGGGCATGACGAGGCTCCATAGATGCCAAATGGCTTTTAGCAGCTTCTTCTGGGGCCCTAAGCAAGGCTTTTTGAATCTTCTACTGCAGCTTTGTCTTAAGCTGCTCAAACAAGGCATGTTGTAGGGCTTGGAACTGGTAATCATCTAATGATACAGAGCCTTTCCCTTTGTGGGGATCCCTTTGAGGTGCCTTGTGCTCCTTTAGATCGGCCCTTTGGCAAGCCTCATCACCTATGGGCCCTATAGACCTAGTAGGGCAATGGCTCTCCTGCTCATTATCTAGTTGGTTTTGGTTTTCCATGCATAACCTCTGAATGTTCATCGTGGTTCCTATAGTCTGCGTCAAATTAATAGTTAATGGGATCGTGTAGACCTAGCCTAGAGGTCCAATGAACTACAGATTGTGGTCCTGTGCACAAAGATGACATCAAAACCTCAGGATGCTTTCCTAGGGGAAATCCTCCGACAACCTAGTTAGACTTCTGGTGACCAAAGAAAAGCAAGAAGGTAGAGAATCAGAATGTCATACCTCGAGATTAGCAATTGGACTTGCTTATATAGCTGAGGGAAATCTGAGGAAATCACTCTTAGATAGGAATCATTTAGCTCATCCTGTGATTATAAGATATCATTTCCATTTGGGATGGGACTTACTCTTACTGATTTATTAGACTATTCTTTCTTGGTCTATCAGATGTGGATTTGTCTATTATGGGTTCTGTATTGGGCCTATTTCCTACCAATTATCATTATTAGTTGGGTCTTTTCTTTAATTGTTTTTTTTAATAGGGATCCTATTTTTTAAACTACTAAGAAAGAACTAATAATTCTTGAGAACACTACCTTATATAAAAATCATTTTTTTTTTTTATAATCCTTAACCTTTCCAATTTTTCATTTGTTGAATCTTTCTTTTTGAAGTTAATTCTCTTTCCCCAAACTTCTCCTTGAATTACCTTTCATATTTTTGTTTTCTCTCACCACCAAGGCCATAATCAATATGCCTAGATAACCTTAGGACTAAGAGAGGATAAAGAATTAGTTGTTACAGTTGATTAAGTGGGATTTAATAGAAAAAATAGTCATTTCAGGGTCAAAGGAGCTTAGCCAAGGAATATTTAGGAGCTTAGCTACGGAATATTTTTAATAAGTTTGGCCATTTGGAAGTCAGTTTACTCTAAAATACCATCATTTTCCTTGTATTGTATTCATTAGATAAATGTGATGTTGATAATGTCTAATGTACTATATGCCTCAAGAAAGTTCTAGCTCCAACCACAAAGTAAAGCTTAAACACAATCTTGTGATCATGTAAAATTTAGGCTCAAATATGCTCATGGGTTGAGTTTCTACCACTAACCAAAAGTGTTCTTTATTTACTTAACAAAAATTGCAAAAAAAAGTTATAGTTGCTAAAGAATAAATTATTTGTACCATCAAGCATGCCTATGGTTCTTAATATGCATAATACTTCCCAGAAAAATAAGGTTGCTAAAATAAACATGATATAATAAAATGCATAAACTTAAAATGCAAATCCTAAAAATGAAATAGTTTTAAGATGATAAATGAACTAAAAAAATCCTAAACCAAGATATTGAACTTTGCCTAAGCTAAAAATCAAAGAATAAGTTAACATTTTCCAAGTAGCTAGTCTTCTTCAAGAAATCATGTTCCCAAACTTAAAACAAGTATTGTTCTCGATGACTTATATGGGAATAAAAAAGGCTCTAAAAAGACATACTTGGGAAAGTGAAGCAGGCTTTCTTCCATCAATACTCTTTTCTAGGATACTGGTGAGAGTTATGCTCTCCATAAGGTGGAGATGTAGGTGGTGGAAAGGAACATGGTCATGAAAGGGTGGTGGCTAAGAGTGAAATGGTGGGAGATGTGAAAAATTGTGAGGAGTGTACTGATGATTTTAAGAAGGGTGGTAGTATACAAAAATATGAGAAAATTGAGGGTAATCAAGTGGTAGCTTTATTGTTCTGCATGGCCACCCATCGAATTTATGCTAGCATCATCTTAGTGCATCCAGCAGCTAGTGGAACTCATTTCCTAATCTATCGAGCGAGCTGGTCCACTTTAGTACTCAAATCATTAATGCAATGCTTGAGATGGTTTTTCACCTCATCTATTCAGATATACATTTTGTTGAGTGCCATAGCTATAACCTTATTGGTGGCATTGGATAGATCAATAAGAGGATGTGGGTATGGGGCTATTCTAGTCTTAGCTTCTTCCTCTTTTTTTTCATCTCAAACCCTTCTCTGTTCTTTTGTTTCTTTCTTACTAACTTTTGTCACAAAAATATCATACACTGTTGGTTGATATAATAGAGGATCAAACATGATGTTAATACCATTTTTAACAATAAGCTTTGTTATCAGTTAAGGACAAGGAAAGTCATTCCTACCAAATTATGCCACATGGTTGGTACTATTAGTGATGTACCGGCCTAGATTAATTCTCAAATCCAGCACAATGAAGTTGAAAACTTGCCACCTATATTGATTGTGACATATCCTAGATGTATAAAAGAATGAGTTAGGTGTTAAGAAAGTATGCAAATCCTTATCTTTGGTGATGGATGGCAGAAAAACTATGAATCTTCTTGTCAGGTTTTATCTTTAGAAGTTGCACCTGTTATGTTATTGAACTTTAGCAAGATCCCATAAATCTGAGTAGATGTAATTAAGGACTCCTTTGGATATATACTTTCCAAAGCCAAGCCTATACTTTATATTTTTTTCCCATAATACATGCTTCACAGAAATTCAATTTTTTAATTTCTGTTCCATCTAACAATCTTTTTTCACTCAAGTTTTCAAGTTTTATTTTGCTCATATGACTAGCTTCTGGACCTATAATTTTCTACAATCATTTATATTGTTTGATATACTATAATTGCACCAATTATAACTAACTTCCAAGTAGGTGATATATTCCATGTTGGAGCTTTCCTTTCAACAAACCCAAAACACCTTTAATAACTTTGATTTGCACATCATCGCTGATGAACTTATAGCCATTTTTATCAATGGTACCCAAGGACATCAGATATTTTCTCAATCTAGGAACATACCATGCATCTGTTGGGTTTTGGGAGCCAAACAGTGCAGCAGAATTTAACTGAAACCCTCCAGGATCCAAGTGAAGCAGGGTAAATCGGGTGTTCAAAAATTTTCATACCTAATTTTCGGTTGAGATCTCTCACTCAATTGTAGAGTTGAATCACAAAACCTAAACAGTTGACATGTTCAAGCTCTTTATGGTATCCACACGAGCCTCTCGGGATCACCACGCTTCCACCACGTACCGGCAGATGCGTTTCTCTTGCGCTTGCAGTGCTAGCTTGCATCCACCAAGGAATTGCAAGAGAAGAGTGCGGCTGTTCTTTTGGGAGGCTAGGGCAAGGAGACCTACGAATTTCTCACTAAAAGTTGTATTTATAGTGAGACTCAACTTTCAGGCCTAATGGGTTTCAAAGCCCTAATCCAATTAGGCTTTAATTTCGAGCTTAATAATGGCTAAACTTTTGGGCCCATTATTAATACGAAATTATTGTGAAACCATAACCCAAATTATTAGCCCATGCACTCTAATGATCCAAATAGCTCTATATGTGCGACCCAATAGGCTCTTACCACGTTGGCAATGATCATAAATCACATTTATGATCATAAGCACTAAGCGGTGTCTAGCAACATGCTACTCAAGTGACAAGATTGTCGATGATTACTAAACTTTTATGATGATCACCGATATATGCTATTGTCCCTTTTCCAAGATATCAAGACTAAGCATGAGACATGGAATGTGCCACTCTCATATAGCCCAATCTTTGGTTTCTTGATTACCGAGTAGACTAACTTAAACTGATTACATTGATATCGTATATCAACTCATCTGAGCATGGCCATGCATTTTTCTAAGTCTCACTCTATCAAGGGGCCCGAAGATATCACTCCCGTTACATAGAACGGACAAATCTCATCTTGATCATACAAATCCCTCCGCATGATATGTGGCATATCCAATGACCTCCTTCAAGTTCACTCAGTTACGAGCAACAAAGGAAAGTATCAAAATATGTGACTCACATGTAGGGAACCTTGATGATCTTAGGTCGAAGGACTACATATACCATGATCACTAAGAAAATCACTTATGACGCTCATATAACGATCCATGTAGTGTTCTCATGTTGGGTCGGTCCAGTACACAAGTTCTCCAACTTGTACCCATATGTAGACTACATATCTCATATTAGTCTCAACATATGCTAGTCATTATGTATTATTGCAACCCGCTCCACAATAATACTAGACCAAGGACATTTGAGAATGTCATTATTGTAGGGTTACAATTATGTTTATTACGTTACGTAGAAACAAAACAACAAACATAATCGTTGGATTAATGCCTTAATAAAATATCATGACTCAATGTGCAAAAATACAATCATCTCATGATTGGCTTTTTTGGCACAACACTAACAATCTCCCACTTGCACTAAAAGCCAATCATCCATGTATCTAATACCAATGGACCTAGAATGGCTATCATGCTTTTGCTGCGTAAGGGGCTTTGTCAATGGATCAGCAATGTTGCTGTCTGTCGAAGTCCTGCATATCCTTACATCACCCCTCTCGATGATCTCCCCGATGAGATGATAGCGTCGGAGTATGTGTTTGGATCGCTAATGAGATCGAGGTTCCTTAGCCTGTGCGATTGCTCCATTATTGTCACAATAGAGCTCTATTGGGTCGGCAATGCTTGGAACCACTCCAAGTTCAGTGATGAACTTCTTGATCCAAACTGCCTCCTTTGCAGTATCAGAGGCGGCAATGTACTCAGATTCTATTGTAGAGTCAACTATTGTCTTTTGCTTTGAACTCTTCCAGCTCATAACACCACCACCAATACAAAACACATAACCAGATTGCGATCTAAAATCATCCTTATCGGATTAGAAGCTTGCACCGGTGTTACCCCTTACAACGAGCTCATCTTCACCTCCAAAGACCAAGAATGCATCCTTGGTCCTTCGTAAATACTTAAGGATGTTCTTAACAGCTATCTAGTGCCTCTCACCAGGGTTCGTTTGGTACCTACTCGTCATGCTTAAGGCATATAAGACATCGGGACGAGTACATATCGTGGCATACATGATAGATCCAATTGCCGAGGCATATGGAAACTTACTCATGCGCTCTCTCTCCTTGGGTGTACTCGGACACTTAGATCTAGAAAGAGTTATACCATGTGACATGGGCAAGAATCCTTTCTTGGAATCTTGCATGCTAAACCTCTTTAGCACCTTGTCAATGTATGTACTTTGACTTAGGCCAAGAAGCTTTCTAGATCTATCTCTATAGATCCTGATGCCTAACACATAGGCTGCTTCACCCAAGTCCTTCATAGAGAAACATTTCCCTAGCCAAGTCTTCACAGACTGTAGCTCAGGAATGTCATTCCCGATGAGTAGTATGTCATCTACATACAACACCAAGAAGACAATAGCGCTCCCACTAACCTTCTTGTAGACACAAGGTTCATCTTCATTTTTGATAAAACCAAACTCTTTGATTGCTTCATCAAAATGAAGATTCCAACTTCGAGAAGCTTGCTTCAGTCCATAAATGGACCTTTGCAACTTGCACACTTTATTGGCATTCTCAGGAGTGACAAAACCCTCAGGTTGTGTCATGTACACATCCTCAAGTAGCTTTCCATTTAGGAATGCAGTTTTGACATCCATTTGCCATATCTCATAATCATAGTGTGCAGCAATAGCAAACAAAATTCGGATGGATTTAAGCATAGCAACTGGTGAAAAAGTTTCATCATAGTCAATACCATGAATTTGCTTGAAACCTTTTGCAACCAATCGTCCCTTAAAGGTAATCACATTACCATCCATGTCAGTTTTCTTCTTGAAAACCCATTTGCACCCTATGGGTTTTACCCCTTCAGGTGGGTCAACCAAAGTCCATACTTGGTTTTCATACATGGATTTCATCTCAGATTTCATGGCCACTAGCCACTTCTCAGAGTCAGGCCGCGACATAGCTTGTTGGTAGGTTGTGGGCTCATCGTGATCCATGAGCATCACATCACCAATGTGAGTCACGAGAAATCCATATCTCTCAGGCTCACGTCGAATCCTACCAAACCTACGTGGGCTCTGTGCTACAAGAACAGACTTTTGGAGCACAACATCTTGTGGTGTCTATTCAGGTTCCATTTCAGGTTTGATGTCTCCTTGTTGTTCTTGAATTTCTCCAAGTTCTACTTTCTTCCCACTAGTTCCTTTAGAGATAAACTCTTTCTCTAAAAAGACACCAGTTCGAGCAACAAACACTTTTTGCTCAGAAGGATTGTAGAAATAGTAACCCTTTGTTTCTTTGGGATACCCAACAAAAAGGCATTTTTTAGATTTGGGCCCTAGTTTGTCAGAGGATTGACGTTTCACATAAGCGTCACAGCCCCAAATCTTCATAAAAGACAAATTGGGACGCCTCCCACTCCATATCTCATATGGTGTCTTTTGAACCGATTTAGATGGAACTCGGTTTAGTGTAAAAGTGGCTGTCTCTAGAGCATGTCCCCAAAAGGAGTTTGGAAGGTCAGCTTGACTCATCATAGAGCGAACCATGTCTAACAGAGTTTGATTTCTCCTTTCAGATACACCATTCCATTGAGGTGTACCTGGTGGAGTGAGTTGTGATACTATACCACACTCCTTCAGATAGTCAAGGAATTCTCGATCCAAGTACTCTCCACCTCGATCTGATCGAAGCACTTTGATACTCTTCCCGAGTTGATTCTCTACTTCATTCTTGAATTCTTTGAACTTTTCAAAGGATTCTGACTTGTGTCTCATGAGATACACATAGCCATATCTGCTGAAGTCATCAGTGAAAGTAATGAAGTATTGGAAACCTCCTCTAGCTTGTGTAGACATAGGGCCACATACATCACTATGTATGAGTCCTAGTAAGTCATTAGCCCTTTCACTTTGCCCTGTGAATGGGGCTTTGGTCATCTTGCCCAACAAACATGACTCACATGTCTCATATGATTCAAAATCAAATGAGTCCAAGAGTCCATCCTTATGGAGCTTGGATATGCGGGTCTCATTTATATGGCCCAAGCGACAGTGCCAGAGATAGGTCAGGTTCGAATCATTTAATCTGACCTTCTTGGTATTCACATTATAGATTGGATCTTCGAGGTCTAGAACATACAACCCATTGCTAAGTTGAGCACTACCATAAAAGATTTCATTCAAATAAATAGAACAACATTTGTCCTTTATTATAAATGAAAAACCTTTCTTGTCCAAACAAGAAACAGAAATCAAATTTCTACTAATAGTAGGCACAAAGTAGCAGTTGTCTAATTCTAAAACTAATCCACTAGGTAAAGTGAGAACATAAGTCCCTACGGCTAAGGCAGCAACCCTTGCTCCATTTCCAACACGTAGGTCCACTTCACCTCGGGCCAATCTTCTACTTCTACTTAGATCCTACACATTTGCACAAATGTGAGATCCACATCCAATATCCAATACCCAAGATGAGGAAGTAGAAAAGTTAGCCTCTATAACAAAAATACCTGAAGTGGACGTCTTACTTCCTTTTTCCATAGCAAGTTCTTCAAGATAGAGCTTGCAGTTGCGCTTCCAGTGTCCAGGTTGCTTACAATGGAAGCACTCCCATTCCTTTGCCACACCACCCTTTGGTTTCAGTGCAGCTGAAGAAGAATTGGCATTGGACTTTCCACTACCTTTATCCTTCTTCTTGTTGGCTTTTCCCTTTCCCTTGCCCTTTTAAACCATCAAAATGGGCTTAGCCTTCTTAAGGTTTTGCTCAGCAGTTCTCAACATGTTGAGCAATTCAAGGAAGGACTTGTCAAGGTCGTTCATGTTATAGTTCATCATGAACTGACTGTAGCTTTCAGGCAATGATTGCAAGACTACATCAACAGCCAACTCTTTCTGAAGAGCAAATCCCAAACTCTCAAAATTCTCAATGTACCCAATCATCTTGAGCACATGAGGACCTACGGGACTCCCCTCAGACATTTTGCACTGAAACAATGCCTTAGAGGTCTCAAACCTCTCATGCCTAGCTTGCTCTTGGAAAAGCATTTTGAGATGTTCGATCATATCGAACGCCCCCATGTTCTCATGTTGCTTCTGAAGCTTAGATTCCATCGTAATAAGCATGAGGCATGCAACATCCAAAGCATCATTAGAATGCCTTTTGTGAGCATCCCTTTCAGCTCTTGGAGCAGTAGCAGCAGGCTCATTCGGAATGGGCTGCTCTAGGACATAAGCCTTTCTCTCTTGCTTGAGGACTATCCTCAAGTTTCAGTACCATTTGAGAAAGTTGGTCCCATTTAGTTTTTCCTTCACAAGGATCGATCGCAATGAAAGTGTCGATGTGTTTTGTGCCATGGTTATCTACAACAGTAAATATGCAGTGGTAAGAGCCATGTATTTTAATTCATTTAATAAGGACTTTTATTAAATGATACTCCCACTATTTTCCTCAAAATAATAACCCTGGATATTATTTCGGAACACCTCAGCGTTAAGGTATTCTAGTGGGCCAAGATCCATATTTGACCATAACCTGAGTCAGCTTTGGCTTTTCTCTCAAGTTACAGCTATTTAGGTAGGCAACTCCTTGCCAATTGCATCTCATGCAACTCTTGGATAGTCGGGTGAATCAACACTTGTCCAAGCTCATCCAATGAACTTAAGCCCAACTCTATGCCTCTAAGTCCCTAATCCTATTAGGATGACTTAGTTAAGTCGGATCCAAAGTTAGCAAATTGGATATCACTATTATCCCATCACGCCTTACCAAGATGAACATAGGTGCTTTGCTTTGGCAAACCCACCTAATGTTGATCAAAGTCTTGACGAGTGCCAACATTTGGAAGGCATCACATTTAATGACTTAATATTTTTTTAAGGGATTTTTGTTTTGATCTCATCAATTTGTTATCTCCGGTTGTGATGGCTTGCGGCCGCTTCATCGTGTGTCATTGTACGGATAGGGCAGACTTCTGATGGAGGAGAACACTTTGGGAGGAGATTCCCCAGTGGAGAGTACCTGAAATACTCCAGAAAATGCGGGTTAGGAGGTCCCCGGTGTGTATTCCCGGGGAGGAGTCTCCGACGTCCAAGTCAGTACTTTCAGATAACTGAATTATGTGCCCTTTTGTGTATTCAAAGAGAATTTTCTTCTTACCCTGCTAGGATGATTTTTGGGTGTTTTATAAAGGAGGCGTACAGAAGCCATTCTCCTCTTGTGGTCGTCCCAGATTACGACACGTGTCCGGTGGGATGCGATCCCTACTTTTCCGGGAACGAAGGGCGCTTATCTCAGCAAAAGTCGCCTGGTTGACAGCCTGGGCATTCCAAGAGTGTCGTATCGAGGTGTCCCTCTGATGGCGTGCCCCAGTGATAGCCTGTCAGAATATACTTGGGGGACAACTTTATGGGGAGGTGTCAGAGGCTCCTTAAATGCTTTGTTCGTACTTTCCGAGGTTACTCTAACGTCTCGGGGAATATATTCCCCGAGGATGGTTTCTCCAAGGGGTACTTCTCTTTCCGAAGAGGGTCCGATCGCTCTACCGAGGTTGGTCCTACCATTTCCTAAGAAAGCGAATTCCTTACATTAGGCCAGGGGGATCGTTTATCCTTCTGACCTCGGCTGGCAGTTTCCCTCTGCCGAAGTCGGTACTCCGTCAAGTCTGGGAGATCGGCCAGTGATGGGCACCTCGGCTATCACATGCCCCCTCCTGGAAAGCCGGAGCAGGTGCTTCGGCTATGTTTTCGAGAAGGTCCCTTTGCCGATCTGGCGGCTGAAACTTTTCTTGGAAAGTTGCCTCGCTTCAGAAGTCGTCTCCTCGGAGCCGAGGTACCCTTCTATAGTTTTCTTGATGTCCTCGGAATGTACGTTACTTTTTTCTTTTTGATTTTTCTGCCGCGGGTCTGTGAATTGTCGCGTCCTTTGGACAGGCGTGTCAGTCATGGGTAACCGTGCCTGGATTTTTGTGATGTTAGAGGGGCGTGCCCTGGTTCCTCGTGCCGTGTATAACACGTGGACGCTGTTGGATGGCAAAACAGTTATGCTGGTTACGTCAATTGCACCTCTTCGCCTTCAAGGAGTAATAATGAGGCGGTTACATCTTCAAAGGATGATTACGACGACGTTTCACTTATCCTTCTTCGGTCTATATAAGCACCTTCCGTCCCATTTTGCCTCACTCTTTTGTTTTAGCTCTCGTCTGTTCTAGAGCCTTTTCTTGCCCTTTTCCTTTTTCCGGCGGCGATTCTTACGGCAGAGTGACCTCCAGCGGTTCCTTGCAGCGGTGTTTCGCAGCCCAGGTTTTGGCAAAGTCTTTGGTGGGTGTTCCTTTTTGTGGTTTGTCGTTGTTCCTCTATTTTTCCCAAAGTCATCTCTCTTTTTCTTTTTGAAAAATGTCAAATCCGACTCCATTAAGTCCGACTCCATTGATGACTGTGCGCCCTCTTTCTGAAAACCTTGCTTCTCTTGAGGCTTACCCCTGTTCCACTACTTTGGAAAAGATGAAAAAGTGGGTGGCCAAGTACTACCTCCCTTCTTACATCACACCGAGGTTACCTTTGCTGGGATCTTACGCTTACGCCGCTGCTTCTTCGGGGGAGGTTACCGTTTACCGAGCTCAGCTGAAAGCCAGTCTTCGATATCCCCCTCATCGCATGATATGCGAATTCTGCAAATTCCACGGTATTGCCGTGAACCAACTCCCCCAAAATTCTTACTCTTACTTTAATGCTTTCCTCTGCATGTGCGGGGTGTTCTGCATAAACCCCCACTTCCTCTTCTTCATGCAATACTACAAACTCCACCTGGTCCCGAATGGTGGTGTTTACTACCTTCTTCCCCGAGGGTCCGGGAGTAAGAAGTTTATGTTTACCTTTGACAATAAGGATAGTTGGCGAGGGTGGCAGAAGAAGTTTTTCTTTTTCCGGGTTCCCGAGTCTTGGAGACATGTGCCTATTAGATGGGCTTCGGGGACTTTGAAGGTCGACGTCGTCGATTCCCGGAAGCTCCTCACTCCGGTATTGCTTGCTGATTTTGACAACTTCGACAAACGTATTCGATTAGTGTCGGACTGGGACTCCGGGGCTCCGTCACGTTCACCCTACCCTTTTCCCATTAAGTGGGATCTTATGTCAGAGGAAGTTCTTCGGGAACTGGGAGTGATAACTGCCCACAAGAGTGACCCCGGCATGCCCGTGCCTGTTCTTCCGGGGAAGAAAGCCTGGATAGTCATGCTCCTTCGGCGTGAAATTTCTTATCAGGCTTTTTCTGAGAGTAAGTCATCTTCCAGGATTTGGTATCTGCTTTCCTTTTGGACTTACACTGATATTTTACCTTTTTGCAGAGATGGGCGATCAGTCTGCCGAGTTTTATAAATCACTCTTCGACAGTCAGGCTAAGCGGGGGGAGCAAGTACGCAGGAAGACTTCTGGTAAGAGGAAGAAGTCGACTGCCGGCCCTTCTAAGTCCAAGAAGGCCAAGGCTACCACTCCTCCTCCCCCCGAGAACGTAGTTGAGGTGGAAGATCAGTCCTCTGCTCAACTTCCGACCGCCGAGAACCCTTCTTCGGACCCTGACATCCTCGGGGAGACACTGAGTCCTGCCCCTGCTACCGAGATTCCAGCAGAGCGAACGTCTGCCCAGGAGTTTGAAGAGGGCAGAAGGAGGAAGGGAAAGAATGTCACTGAGGATGTTCGGGAGGTCAGTTCTGAAGAGTGCGTCCCCGAAGTTCCACCAGGTTGGTTCCTTAGCCATTCCGCTACAAATCTCAGTATTTTTCGTATCTACGATTTTTTGGATGAATGGCTAAGGGATGATGTCTTGACGGAACTTCGGCGTGACCTTGCAGAGAACGCCCCTACTGCTTCCTGGGTAGAGACTCATGCCCGTCGGAGGGCTCTTCGGGACCGACGGATTCCACGGGACAAGGTGCCACGGGAGCCCTTCTGGACGTTCACAGAGGACATGGATTTGTTCTCTGAGGATAGCCAGCTGATGGCTCCGCAAATGGCGGCGGGGGTGCTGACTAACGCCACCTTTCAGTCCCTTACCACCGAATGTCCCAGCGAAGAGATCCTTGCGGCGAGGATGACCGAGCACGCTGCTCAGGTGATCCTTCCTTTTCTTGTATTTTAGAAAATTGTTCTTCTAAGCTATCACTGCCTTCCGATACTTATTTGGCGCCTCTGTTTTTCTGCAGCTTTTGGCATATAGCGGGTACTTCCGCGCCTGGTCAGCGAAACAAACGGAGACCCGCTCTCGGTCCGAAGATTCCTTGCGCAAGACGAAGGAGTCTCTCGCCCAATATGCCCTAAAATATGGCGAGTTAAACAAAATCGCGAAGGAGGACCTTGGGAGTCTTCGGGCCGAGGTTGTGTCCAGCAGGCAGGAGCTTCTTACCGATTTCTCAGCCAAGGTTGAAGACCTCGGCTCAAAGTGCGTGACTCTTTCTTTAGAGAATGAGGCCCTTCGGAAGAAGACCGCTCAAGACGGCGAGGATCTTGCGAAGGCACTCGCTTTGAATGCCGATCTCCAGGCTGAGATTGCGTCGCTGAAGAAGAAGGAGACGAAGAGCAGGAAGAAGAAGAAGCTGGAGGAGAAGATTGTCGCGCTAAAAGCTGAGCTGGCGGCTCTTGGCGCCGAGAAGGACCGTAGCGAGCAAATGTCGAAGACGTCTTACCAAGATGGTTTTTGCTTGGCTTGTCACCAGGTCCTCGCTCGGCACCCTAGGCTTGACCTTTCTTACTTGTCTGCTTTGGATTTTCCCAAAGAGCCCAGATCTTCATGGTCCAAAGTCGAGTTCCTCAATCTTCCTCCTGCTCGGCCTGTGTCTTTGACTGAGCCATCCGGGGATGATAATGTTGAAGAAACGTCGGATACCCCTGCTCAGTCATAGGCTTTCTTCTTCCTTCTTTGTATTTTTTGCCTTAGAATTTTTTAATGAAGAATTTTTTCCTCCATTCTCCGTTCTTTCTCCCGAATATGCCTTCTCAGAAGCTGGTATGATTCTAAGTGTGCATTTTTGGCGAACACCTGCACCTTATTTTTCGGAAGGAACCTTTTTGGACTCCTTTCTTGTTCGGACGGGTTTTTAAGCTTAGTAAGGAATTTCGTAAGGAAGAATCGTCAAGGCATACTCTTTCGGTAACGAGGGCATATTCATCATGTATTTTTACTGACGACTTCGGGGAGGAGTATCTTACAGGCTTTCTTCGAAAAAATGTCTAAGTATAGAATTTTTTCAGAGAGTCTGAATGCCAAGTATTCTTCAACTCTACTCCCTCAATATTACCCAACTTAAAGACCCCTGGGTGAACTTCGTCGAGGACCAAATAGGGTCCACTCCAATTTGCCCGAAGTACCCCTTCCGATGGCCTTCGCTGTTCGAACTCGGCCTTCCGGAGAACAAGGTCTCCCTTTTTTATCTCCTTTTTTCTTACATGTAAATTGGCGGTGCGTGCTATCCGCTGCTGGAAGGCCTTTCTCCTCAACTCGGCCATTTCGCGGTGTTCTTCGAGGAGGTCCAGTTTTGCTCTCAGTCCAAGATCATTTCCTCCTTCATCGAACACCTGTACTCTTACCGAGGGCTGCATGATTTCAATGGGAATGATGGCCTCAGTCCCGTATACGAGCGAGAAAGGAGTCTCTCCCGTGGCTCTTCGGGGAGTCGTTCGGTAGCTCCATAGCACACTTGGGAGCTCTCCTGGCCATTTCCCTTTTGCCTCTTTTAGCCTTTTCTTCAGGCCATCTTTTATTGTTCTGTTAGATACCTCGACCTGCCCATTGCTCTGAGGGTGAGCCACTGGGGCAAAATGTATCTTGACGCCAAGGTCCTCCATGAATTCCTGGAACCCCTTGTCCGTGAATTGAGTCCCGTTATCGGCCACTATCACCCTCGGAATGCCAAATCGGCATATAATGTTCTTCCATACGAATTTTTGAGCGTCCTTCGCCGAGATTGATGCTAGCGGTTCTGCCTCTATCCACTTAGTGAAATAGTCCACTGCGACGATGCAAAATTTTACTCCGCCGGGGGCATTTGGGAGAGGTCCGATGAGATCAATGCCCCATATGGCGAAGGGGCAGGGATAGTCTGTTGCATTTATTCTTTCCGAGGGTAGCTTTTGGATATTGGCGTGCCTTTGGCAGTTGTCGCATCTTCGGACGAATTGCCTTGCGTCCTTCCTTAGGGTAGGCCAAAAGTAACCTTGGCGGAGTATTACTCCTGCGAGGGCGTCTGTTCCTATATGGGAGCCACACACTCCTTCATGTACTTCTTCAAGTATTACTTTGGCGTCGTCCTCGCCTATACATCTTTGTAGAGGGCTTGCGTACCCTTGTCTGTACAGCTCTTCCCCAATAAGGAAGTACCTCCCTGCACGCTTTCGGACCTTTGCGGCTTCTTTAGGATCCTCGGGAAGCTCTGAAGTTGCCAAATATCTCTTGAGGGAGCTTTGCCATCCCTCCCCCGAGGTTTTTATGCACATTAACTCCGTGCTGGGGTGTTTTAGCACTTCGGTGGGTTCCTTCGCCTTGGCCAAGGCATCCGCTTGGGTATTATCCCTTCGGGGCACGTTCTTTATGTGCACCGAGTCGAAATCCTCAATGAGTTTCTGAACGAGGTCGTGATACTTAGCCAAAATTGGGTCCTTTGCCGCGTATTCTCCCTTCGTCTGTCGGACTATTAACTGTGAATCACTGTGGGCCACAAGGTTCTTCACACCTACTTTTCTGGCCATTTTCAGTCCGGCTATGAGGGCTTCATATTCGGCAATGTTATTGGTAACATTAAAACCGAATTTGACCGCTTTAGAAGCTTCCATGCCTTCGGGACCCTGAAGAACTATTCCAGCTCCTTGATGCTCTGCGCCTGACGCTCCATCGACGAAGAGCTTCCATTCTGGGTCAGTCTCTGTTTCACCTCCCGCGAGTGCTTCGGTCTTTTCAATCTCGGGGATCTCAGCTATGAAGTCTGCAAGTGCCTGAGCCTTTATTGCCCTTCTAGGCTCGTAAGTAATGTCGTATTCACCGAGCTCGATGCACCATTTTGAGAGTCTTCCCGAATGCTCCACTTTTTTCATCACATCTCGCAGGGGCAAATTACTTCATACGGTGATGGCGTGTCCTTGGAAGTAAGGTCGCAATCTCCTACCCGCCAGTACTAACGCGTAGATAGCTTTTTGGAGCAACGGGTACCTCGTCTCGGCGCCATGCAGGGACTTGCTTACGTAATACACCGGCCATTGTTTCCCACCCTCTTCTTTCACTAAGACGGAACTCACCGTCTTTTCAGTGACTGCGAGGTAAAGAATGAGAGGTTCCCCCTCCCGAGGTTGCCGAAGTGTTGGGAGGCGAGTTAAATAGCTTTTGAGCTCTCACCAGGCTTCCTGGCATTCTGTATTCCATGGATGTCCCTGGATTCCGGAGGTACCACCTTCCTCGGAGACTTTGGTGAGTACTTTGAAAAATGGGCAACATCGGTCACCATACATGGAGATGAATCTACTTAGGGAGGTGATCCTCCCGGTAAGCCTCTGTATGTCTTTGATAGACGTAGGTGTCCGAAAATTCAGCAGGGCTTTCACTTTCTCAGGGTTAGCGTCTATTCCCCTTTCTGACACCATAAACCCGAGAAATTTTCCTGCGTTTACTCCGAACACACACTTTTAGGGATTAAGGCGAATGCCGAACTCTCGAAGTCGTTGGAAGGTTTCGGTTAAGTCGGTGATATGATTACTGGGCACTTTGCTCTTGACTATCATATCGTTGACGTACACTTCCATGTTCCTACCGATCTGCGCGTCAAATACCTTGTTCATCAGCCTTTGGTAGGTGGCTCCTGCATTTTTGAGCCCAAAGGGCATTTCTGACATAGCAGTAAGTGCCTATCTCTGTGATGAATGCCATTTTTTCCTCATCCTCGGGGTTCATTCGAATCCGATGATACCCGCTAAAGGCGTCAAGGAAGCTAAGCAGTCCATACTCGGCAGTTGCGTCTACCAGCTGATCTATGGCCGGTAATGGGTAGGAGTCTTTTGGACAGGCATCGTTTAAGTTTCGGAAGTCGATGCACATTCAGAGCTTTTCACTACCCTCTTTTGTGGCTATAACCACATTGCTGAGCCATTCGGGGTATTTTACTTCCCTTATTACCCCGGCCTCAATGAGGCGACTAACTTCGGCCTTGACGAAGGACTTTTTGTGAGCTGATAGATTCCGTTTTTTCTGCCGAACTGGTCTGACGTGTGGTTGCACTCTAAGATTGTGGTGGATTATGCTGGGGTCAACCCCAGGCATATCCTTCGGCGAATAAGCAAATAGATCCTTGTTCATGCACAAAAAGGATACAAGCCTCTTTTTGTCCCCTTCGGCCAGTTTTTTCCCAATTCGGGTTTTTCGGCCGGGGATTAATTCTACATCTTCTGTTTCTATTTTTTTGAGGCTTTCCGTTTCTTCTGCCGTTGCCTTTTCATCCATCAAGACCTTTTTTCCTTCTGCCGAAGTCTGTACCTGGATCTTGGTTGGGCTTTGCCTGGCCCTCGTGAAGACTTTTCTAACCTCGGCCTGATCTATGAAGATTTCAGCATCTCCATCTTCGGTGGCGAAGGTGACCGTCAGGTACCTTACGTCTGGCCGAATGTGAAAATTGCCCTGAGTCTGCCTCCCCAGAATGGCGTTATATGCTGACGGTACATCAATGACTATAAATCTTGTCCTGCCGGAGGCGATTAACTCTTCTTTGCTTTTGGGTGAGACCCCTTTCAGCATCACAGGCAGGTCGATGTACCCAAGGACTGGAAGTTCAGATGGTCCGACGCCGAAGGTGGGGGAACTGACTGGGTTAAGATCACTTTTTGAGATGTCTAATTTACCCAGCAGATGAGAAAAAATGACGTCGGTGTTCGAGCCGTCGTCGAGGAGCACTCTCTTGACGTCCCAGTTTCCTATCCTTGCCATGACAAGGAGGGGGTCGTCGTGAGGGAACTTTATTACAAACCCATCCCTACGGGTGAGCCTTCGCAAGGAGCTCCCGTACTCCATGACGGAGACTTCTCTCATTTTTCTTTTTCTTTCGACTGAGGGTATCCCAGTAGTGATGGTTTGGATAATCCCTGCCGAGGGTGGCAGACTTTTCCGTTGACTTTGGTCCAGCCGTTTATCTGAGTTATACTCTTCATCGTCTGCTCTCCTCTGCTCTTCCTTTCTCCCTTTTGGAGAGGGCATCCGCAGATATCGTCGAAGTTGACCCTGTTTGATTAGGGACTCGATGTACTTCTTCATCTGATAACAGGCTTCAGTGTCATGGCCATGATCCCGGTGAAATTGACAGAATTTTTTCATATTCCTTTTATTCTCCGGGGCCATGGCCTTTGGCCTTGGGACTATGGTCCATTGCCTTTTTAGCACCATTAGGATGCTAGCTCTTGGGGTGTTCAAGGGAATGAATGCTGTGGGCCTCTTCCCTCTTCGCCTGTGGGGTCGTTCTCCCTCATTCTGCTGGCGCAACTGATGGTTAGGTCCTTCGGCGCGAGGGTGTTCGCCCTTCGGTCCTCCCATTCTAAGTTCTTCGGCCGTCATGTGTGGTTCGGCTCGTCTGTAAAATTCCCTGAGAGTTTCTGGGGGGTCTTTGGAGAACTCGTAAAACAGCTGGGAGTCCCTCTGCAGTCCTCTGACCATTGCCAGGATGCGAATTTCCAGGCGAAAGTCTGGTACGCTCAATGCTTCCCGATTGAACCTTTCAACATAATCACGGATGGTCTCCCCTCCTTTCTGAGCTATGTCAAACATTTGCACTGGCATTTTGGCAGTTGGCCTACTACTAATAAACTGTTGGGTGAAAGCAGTAGATAGTTCTTGGAAGCTCAGCAAACTTCCCTGGGGCAAAGAGCTATACCACGCTGTTGCTGGTCCTGAGAGCGTCACCTCAAAGCATTTACAGAGCGTGGCATCGTCCACGCCATGGAGCACCATACTTCGCTTATATTTTTTCAGGTGCGCCTGGGGGTCACTTCACCCGTCATACGTTTCAAGACGAGGAACCCTGAAATCCCTGGGCATAGGCGCCTCTACTACCTCGCGTACGAAAGGCGACTTCTCTCCAGTGTAGCAGTCGGACAACCGGGACCAGACTGGTTTTCGGGAGATCTGTTTCTTGACCTTTTCCAGCCTTCCTAGGATCCTTTCCATAAGGGCGGCAGTGTTGGCTCCTTCTTGTCGTCGCACGTTCACTGATGGTGGTGAATTTCTCCCTCGCCTTGGGGAATGACTCCGGCGAGGGGGAGAAGGGGAACTCTGGTAAGGGGATGCGCTCCGTTGACAGGAGGCCTTGGTCTCTTTTGGGGCTCCCCTTCTGGTGGGCCACACCCCCAACGGGTTCACTTTCCGTTGAACATGTGTCAAGGGAGTCCCCACTCCTTGAACTCCGATGGGTAGATCTCGAGCTCCTTTCCAGACGAATGGTCGGGGGTGAAGCCCTTTGAGTGGGTGGAGGTTGCGGCAACCTCTGATCAAGCTGCTGAGTGATTTCGGCAACAATAGAATACTGGAAATCTCGTAGGAAGCTCATCGTTACCGTTACAGGACGATCGTCCTCCACCACAGAAGTTTCTGCGACAGGCAGAGTGGTCGCCTGTTGAGTCTCAGGTGCAAGGGGGGATCTTGAAATCCCTTTGTCCTTCGAGCATCGAGTCTCCATGACGGCGACATGGGATAGAGTTCCTACAGACGGCGCCAAATGATGGCCTGCGGCGGCTTCATCGTGTGTCATTGTACGGGTAGGGCAGACTTCTGATGGAGGAGAACGTTTTGGGAAGAGATTCCCCAGTGGAGAGTACCTGAAATACTCTAGAAAATGTGGGTTAGGAGGTCCCCGGTGCGTATTCCCGAGGAGGAGCCTCCAACACCCAAGTCAGTACTTTCAGATAACTGAATTATGTGCCCTTTTGTGTATTTAAAGATAACTTTCTTCTTACCCCGCTAGGATGCTTTCTGGGTGTTTTATAAAGGAGGCGTACAGAAGCCATTCTCCTCTTGTGGTCATCCCAGATTACGACACGTGTCCGGTGGAATGTGATCCCTACTTTTTCGGGAATGAAGGGACGCTTATCTCAGCAAAAGTCACCTGGCTGACAGCCTAGGCATTCCGAGAGTGTCGTATCGAGGTGTCCCTCTGATGGCGTGCCCCAGCGATAGCGTGTCAGAATGTACTTGGGGGACGACTTTATGGAAAGGTGTCAGAGGCTCCTTAAATGCTTTGTTCCCTCCGAGGGGTACTTCTATTTCCGAAGAGGGTCCGATCGCTCTACTGAGGTTGGTCCTACCGTTTCCTAAGGAAGCGAATTCCCTACATTAGGCCAGGGGGATCGTTTATCCTTCTGACCTCGGCTGGCAGTTTTCCTCTGCCGGAAATCAACAAGAAACCATAGTCATCACAAGTCACAAAAAGAAAACTACACGACCGTACAAGAAAAAAAGATCACAGAAAGACGTACGACATTTTCTCACAGAACCAACAACTCAATGCTTTAAAAACCATCAAGCGATATCCAGACACATTCGGTTCTGATTGATATAGACAGGGAGCGTTGACAGAAATTGAGCTTAGGGGGTAGGGTGGGACGTGGCATGGGACAAGTTGTCAATATGTATGAATTTACAATTAATAATAAAAAATATTAAATAATATTATATACATAAATATGTAATTTGAAAAATTTATAATAATTAAGTTCATTTCAAAAATTTACAACTCAAAATTTAATAGATAATTTACATATATAATAAATAAAAATTTAAAAGTTTACAAAAATTAAGTTCAATTTAAAAATTTAATTTAAAAATAGTAGTTTTTTTTTTGTAAATGAAATAAATTCAATTTTTAGAGTAAAAATGATTATTTAAATTTTCTATTAATTATAAAAAAATTATCATAAAAATTAAATTTATTATATAACACTTACTGGATAGTTTAAATTATGATCTAAAAAATTGTTATTAAACAAATAGTTTAAGTTAACAAATTTTATGCAATGAAACCAAAATAAAACATTTTTAATAGATTCAGGACTAAAATGAAATGTTTTTAATACATTTGGAACTAAAATAGATAATTTAATAGGATTAGGGACTTAAAACAAAATAATAATTAAAGATTAGGTACTATCATGTACTTCATTCAATAAGAAAATGAGTGAGACCTTAAAAGGAAAAAAATATAATAAAGCCCCTTATTAATTATAAAATTTACAAATAGGCACTTAACTTTAATTTTCTTCAATTTTATCACATATCTAACAACTGAATAAAAATTTTTAAAATTCTAGGGGGGCGGCTATCCCCTCGAGCCCCTGAGAAGCTATGCCCCTAGTTATAGACAATGTCTAAGGCCTAGGGAATTGAGAAAAGAACACGTACCAATTAGTTGAAGCTCAAGCATTGAGAGAAGAAACGCAGAGATGTAAATCTACAGTAGTACTGCAGTAGTCCTCATTCTTTTCATTTCTGCATTAGATTTCAATTTACTACCATTCTTTTCATTTTGGTACTTGCATTAATTCAATGGCCAATAAAGTTGCAGTATTGTAATGCAAATTTTAAAATATATAAAAATAAATGTTTAAACTAGATAAAAAAAATAAAAGTTGAATTTTACAGTTGGCTACTGGTAAGGCGACGATAAACTATATGACAGTCTCATCAACCTCAAGTAGAGATGTTCATTGGGCCGGTCCTGGCACGGCCCAGCTCGGGACCGGCTCCGCTTGGAGGACGGCCCAGGAACGGCGAAGACCGGCACGGCACGGGCCCTGGTTAGAAGACCGCCTGAAGGTGGGCCGGTTATGGGCCTGGAGGAGAGGGGGGAGGGATGTGGGCTCGGCACGGCCCAGGAGCCGCCTGGGCCCGGCACGGCGGCGGCGGCGCAACGGTCAGATTTGAACGGTTCAAAAAAAATTTAAAAAAAGGTAAAATTACAACTTCAGTCCCTGTAACAGCTCCCAGCCTTTTTTTGACCCTCAAAATTCCATTTTTGCCCCCTCCAACAACTATTTTGTAAGGGTTTTTTAGGCAAAAAAAAAATAAGGCCTTCCCCTATAAATAGGGAGGCCATTTCCACCATTTCTTCACACCAATCTTAGCAATCTCTCATTCTCTACTACTATATTCTCTCATTTCTTTGAAGCAGTCAATATTATTTTTTTCATTCTCAATCAATTCTCAATTACTTTCAAGCCTCGTGATCTACTCAATTTCTCGTCACACAAATGGCATCAAGAGGGAAGGGAAATGCCTCAAGCTCTTCATCCCGCACCGGTTTGAGGTCATTTTTCCGTGGCCTTTCCCGACCGGCGACCCGTGGGACTCATATCCAACAAACTGACGATGACGAGCAATTCGATATGAGTCAATACGACTTGGGCCTCGACGATCAACTTTCTGATGACGACGTTGAGGAGGTGGAGCCCACGGCAGCAGGGAATGTTGGTGGAGGAGATGGTTCTGAACAAACCCCGACAAGCCATCAAGCCGAACTTCCGCCAGAAGGTAAGACGTCGAGGCGCACCGCATGGGTTTGAGAGCATTTTGACCAACTTTTTGAGAAGGATAGTCATGGAAACGATGCGAGGTTTTCACAGTGCAAACATTGCAAGCAAAAGCTCTCACACAAAAAGAACGCTGGCATATGAACACTGAGACGTCACATGGAATCAAAGCATCCGACTTTATGTCCAGATGCAGCTACGAGTACCAGCGGTCAGACATAGCTTGCAAGAATTGCCGGCGGATCAGGTATTTTTAAATTTAATCAAAAAGATTGTAGAGAAGGCATGATAGAATGGATGATGTTAACTGAAAAACCATTTACACAATCGGAAGATAGACACATGGAAAAATAGATTACATCATACTTAAACCCTGCTTGTAAAAGAACATCTAGGACCACTGCTAAGAGGGAGGCATTTAAAATTTATGAAGCTGGTAAATCAAACTTACAAGCATACTTCTCTGCTTTTGATCACTCTATCTCATTTCCTAGTGACATGTGGACTTCATCACTAGGACAAGATTATTATTGTATAACTGCACATTGGATTGATGATAGTTGGGTCATTCAAAAACGTATCATTGCATTTAAGTGGATGGAAAACGTATCATTGCATTTAAGTGGATGGAGGTCGATCATACTGGTTGGAACATATTTAATGTAATTTCAGAAAGTTTAAAAGAATTTTTTTGTCATGACAAGGTTTTTAGAAGACACGATGTCTGACACAGTGCTTAAGAGCATCATAATAGGAAAAGAAGAATCAGCGTTGGCTAAAGCGTAGTACGTTATCAATAGAACCTGTCCGTTTAAAAATGCCCATTTTTCCTTTAGGTGTATATGTCATGTTTTAAACTTAGCTGTCCAAAAGGTCTTCAAGTTCTGAGTAATGAAATTACTCCAATTAGGTGTGCAATCCATTATTTTAAGTCAAGGACCAAAGTTTTTAAAGAATTTAAGCAATATTGTCTGAAAAATGGCCTCGATTTTATTTGGAAACGTTTTAAACTTGATTGCCCTACCCGATGGACCTCCACTTATGAGATGTTGAATTGGATGCGATGCCATTTGCTGCATACATTACATGTTTTATAAATGTCAGAGAAAATAAAATGATTTTGAAACAAGATATGTGGGATAAACTGTCTAAATTGGCTGCTGTGCTACGATATTTTTATGATGCCACTGTTTTTTTGCTCCGGTGTATACTATCCCCCATCGCACAAAGTTTTAATGCATATGTTCAACATTGGATGAGTTTTGAACCAATACAAGGATGACGAATTCTTAAAAGACACAATTAAGGTCATGAAAGGTAAATGGATTTTATATTTCAGTACTATACTCCCTAATCTACTTACTTGCAGCTACACTAGACCCGACCATAAGACTCATAGATACGCAACAACTACTTGAGGGTTATTATAGTTTTTTAGAAATGACACATATTTTTGTTCATGCTATAACTGCCTCTATTGATGAGCACTTGCGAGAGTTATTTAAGATATATGCTAGTCGGCATAAGGATAAGGTTGCAAACACTACTTCATCTACCATCGGGTCTTCATCGAGCTCATTGTCATTCAATCCGGCTGAACAACTCCTCAAACGGCCCCGTGCTGCCGCATCCGGTCTTACTGAAGTGGACACATACCTTAACCTTGTTTGGGAGAATAGTGAGACCGACATTCTAGACTGGTGGAAAGCAAGAAGCAACAAATTTCCAATACTCTCCATCATTGCCAAAGAAGTTCTAGCTGTTCCCGTCTCAACCGTTGCATCGGAGTCCGCTTTCAGCGCTGGAAAGCGTGTCATTTCAGAGAGACGCGCAAGGCTATCACCAGATGCAGTTGAAGTTTGTATATGCAACCGTGATTGGGGTCTTGCAGCTTGCAGATTACAAGACCACAAGAGTTCTGACGAAGAAAACCCCGATGAGGTAGATGCTTAAAACCACTGCTTGCTCATTATTTACTTACTTTGTATTTGATCTGATTTTGCTGTGTAGCACAGATCGTACTTTTTATTTTGCATTTAATTTTATGGAACGTTTCGCTATTGAGTAATGTAAAGCCCGTTCCATGGTATGTAAGTGCCGTTTGGCTTTAATATTAATAAAAGTTCACACCGGTGGTGGTGTTTTACTCTTAAAACAAGTAATTATACAAAATATAAAGATAAGCTTAGAATAACTATATTAGTTCTTCTATTTACTCTGTTGGTCCCCAGTTTTTTTTTTTTCTAAGTCATTATTTTATTTATTCTAATTTTTTTGTCTTGTAAAGTAAAATCTTGGTAATCATGGTTTGTTTCTTTAGCATAAAGAAATAACTTTAGTCCTTAAGGTTTTAATAATTGACTTAATAAAGGTTAAAAAAAATGGTTTAACTCAAAATCAAATATATCAAAGTTTCCAAACTTTTTGGTCAATTTCTTACCTTTTATTTTTATTTTTATTAAGTTATTCATTTAACGTTTGATTAATTTAAAAGTCTAGTAGAATTGAATATGAAGTGGAATTTAAGATAAACTAGATTATAAAATATCACTTATAAAAAAACTCTCAGACTCTTGTTTTTATTAAGTTATTGATTTAAAAGTGAAGACTAAAAATTAAAAATTAAAACTAAAACTTAAAATTAAAATTAAAATTAAAAATTAAAAATTAAAATTTAACGGGCCAGCTCGGGACCTCGGCCCAGGACCGGCACGGGACCAGCACGGGACCGGCACCGGACCAGCACAGGCTGGGCCCGGGCCCAAAATACTTAGGCCCAGGACCGGCTGGTCCGGTCCAGTCCCGGTCCGGTCCAGACCGTTGTGCACCATTAACCTCAAGTAGATGTTGGGAAGATTTTTCTTTTCTTTCTTTTATATAGGGGTGGAACTAAATTGGGCTAGCATGGGCCTAGGTCCCCTTTAAATTTGTAAAATACTTGTAATTTTTTTTAAAATTTAAAAGTAAATGCATTTTGGCATCTCCTTAAAATTAGTCTAATTTCCTTATAAGGATTATAGTTTAGAAAAATATTTGTTTTAGCTTTTCTTTTTATAAAAAATCTAGGTTTGCCTATGTGTTTCATGGGATGGGAGAAGAGTTATACTCTCAAACTTTTGGAATTGTTTTTTTGATCGGCAATAAAAAAATTATTAAATTTTTTTGAAACAAACACCCCAAAACACCCCAAAACCCAAATAAACTAACACTAAGCAAAGCCTAACACCAAGATGAGCCATAAGAAATCCCAAAATAAACGAAGAAAACAAAACCCCATGCCCAACTAACCCAGGAAAATAGAAAGCCGAAACACACAGTCATTCCAAAACCTAAACATATAAATCCTGTTAAAAAATTTAATTCTTTAAATCAAAATTATTATGCCCAAGATATATAGACTGATTGTGTCATTTTTATGTATAATTTATTTCAGTCCATCATAAAAATAAAAGTTACACGTTGACATCTACACATTAAAATTGTCCACACTTTACAAGATGTCTAGATCTCAAATTTGAACCCTGGTATGTCACTTTCAATTGGCCCAAACATTATGATAGCATATACAATGCATAATTTATTTACATATTAGCCCATATAAAAAATCCAACAATCTCCCACTTGAGCTATATGTGTGATTTATAATAGTACATTATAACCTTATGAATAATCCAAAAGAAGCTATCATCACGAAAAACATCTACAATTTTGTCCATTAACTCTATCAACACAGGATCAAAGTAGCCTTCATTACTTATTGCGTGGCTAAACCCATTAATGGATATGTATATTAACATAATTGAATGACAAGAATATGGATGTGTGGCATGGAAATTATATAAAATGTGATTTAAACATGCCTATTTCTAGAGTGAATATAAACCGTAAACTTTATTTCTATAGAAAATAGCCTTAGACAATCCAAAAATAATTGTAAAGTGTCCAAAACTTTTGATGTAAAAGTTTTTGACTTAACCTAGTGTGGGGCTAACCTAGAATCATTAATTAAATCGGGACTTAGTGGTCATACTCTTAGTTGTAGTTGGCTAAGTTGATACTTATGTGAATTAAAACTTACTTGCTACTAGTTCATTATCCTAGGGTATGCGATGTGCGAACTTAACTTTGGCGATTCTCAAGTTATAAAGAATAAAACCAATGCATATTGTTCCCATGGCATAATAAAGAGTATGAATATAAAATCAAATACTGAATTTATAAAACAAGTTTACTTAAACTTCAAGCATCAATTATATGTACGTTTAACATTGTTATGCACATCCAAAAGTAACAACTAGTGTGTATATATACACAAACACCAAAGTTTGGTAAAATAGTCAAAACTAAAAGTCTCTTGGTACACGAGTACCAAACTTTCCACAAGACTATTTAAGGCCTCAAAGTGAAGCTCCCACCTAAGCTTACAGCTTTCAAGATGAGAATAAACCTTTTCGTGTACTTAGCCTATATCAGAGAAGGTCATAAATTAACACTTACCTAGCATAAAAAATTAACTAACCAAATAACTTCGAATCAATTACAATTCAAATTAGTCATTCCACGTGCGAAGTCAATGATGTTGTCATGATCTCATCAAGTCTTGTAAAAGCCAATGTTGTACAATGTTGACCACGAGAAAGAGTGGTAAAAAATAAAAAAAGAAAAAGGGCAAAAAATAAAATAGAAACATGGTTGAACCCAGCTTTGGATTAATTATTTATTTCCTATAAAAAGCATCTGAATAATTGAAAATTCTATGTACAAAAGCAAACACAAAAAAGTTTGGGATAATTATAATTTGTCTATTGAGGTTTAGATGAAATATACACTTTGCATCCCTAATACAATCCAACAGTAAGTTCTAAAATCTTAATTTAGATATTATGGTAGCCATATTTCAATAATTTCAATTTATATAGTATTTTTTACAGTTAATGAATTTTAAATTATCAGTTTTTCTTTTTATATTTCTTTTGGTTTTTAAAAAATTCTTTTTTAAATGTTAATTAATTATAAAAAAATTATTATATGGATTGAAATTATTTGAAGAAAACTACGATATAGTTTAAATTAAAATTTTAAAAGTTATTATTAGACTGTATACAAAGGTCAAGGGACAAAGTGTATATTTCTGAAATAGGAGGGCAAAATATAATTTCACCTAAACCTCAGGGGATAAATTGTAATTAACGTAAAAATGTTTGAACTTCATTTTTTTTTATTAATATCTTTTGTTTTTGGCCAGATTTTATTAAATCTTTTAAGAATCCATAATCCTAACCAAACATAAGAACAAGAACATTTCCAACATATTATTTATTTATTAATTTTGTATTAAAAACTTTATAAGTTAAGGGTATGAAAAGATATTGTGTGACATAATATATTATAGAGTAATTAAAGATTCTATCCATCGACCCTAAAAACAAAAAATTCCACCATCGCATTTGTTTGAGAGACTTCTAGTAATTTTTTTAACACATTTTAAATAATGGCGTTATAAACTTACAATTAATGATCAACCATAGTTTAGCAAACAAAGGCAGACTCTCTCCACTCTCTTTTGTCAACGACGGTCTCCCTATGGTCCTAAGTTTTTTTGCTCACTTCAATTCAATGAGGTCGATGGATGGTCGAGCTTTGGTTTCACGCCCACATGTCATCCCTTCCATGCGATCGAGCCTGCTGGGATTGGAGTTTGTGCGGCTGGGAAT
>SMDT01000814.1:0-134840 GCA_005392925.1 Aquilaria sinensis
TTCATCTCTAAACTTAACCAAATTTTAATATAATAATGTTACTTTGATAACATTCATTGTTGTCTCATTACATTCGAATAATATACTGTAACATATTTTCTACACTAACATGGTTATTAGGATAAAGTAAAAAATGAATACTTGAACAAATTGTCCTGATCAACTTGGCTAACATTCAATCATGTATACTTTATGATACATTTTAAACTTAAATAAGGAACTAATCCAAACTCTTCCATTTCAGAAGAAGTGCTCAAGAGGTTATAAGTAACAAACACAAGTTAGACTTAAAGTATGGCTATTCACCTATAGATCTTCAACTTTTAGATACAAGTACAACCCCATTAAACCCCTATTGAGTTCAAGATCAACTAATGATATTTAGAACCTAATGGGTTTTATGTTGCTGCTTCGTATAAATGAAAGATCATTAAAATTGATATCTAGATTATCTTTTATAGCAATTTCATATTTCTAATTTGGACAACTAAAGAGCCATTTTCAATTATGAAAATTTAATTGATCTAGCACTTATGCCAAATTAATGGAATCCTATGAGATACATAAACTCATGTCCAAGACTCATTTCTTGATCATCTTGATCTTGCATTATTGCTAAGTCTAAAATCCATCAATATGACCAACACATGGTTTTGATAAGATATTGAATGATCAAAAACATGAAAGAATCAAATATCTTCAAGAACATTGCACCACTTCCTCTCAAAAGAAAAAATTCATAATATTTCATACATACTAAGTTGTCCAAATAAAAAAACTAAGATGGACCTTCATAACTATTAGTCTCTTAGAACTTAATGAAGACATTTTTTTCAAGATTCAAAATTATGATCCTTTACACGTTCCATGTCCATTAACATTCTTCTTTAAATGTTAATTTGTTGCCAATGAAGGCACATCGTCTCCCTTTTGGTACGTATATGCTACAAGAGTAACAATAACATTGAAATCAAACTTTTACAACATTTTGGATGTTAAAGTTTATTAAGAAGATCATGTAACCATATTACAATAGATATGACTTCAACTAATAATAGAAAACATTTCATTCTAACTTTGTGAATGACCATGAACATGATATTCTCCATAATATGAGATATTCAAATTAGAATTTTTCTTATTCATAGAGAATACATGATTCTTATTAATACTTTCCAACTTAGTTAAGATATGTGTCTGCATTGGCTATTTTATACCTATATACACATTACTTAAATCTTGTTGATAATTACTTCATACCGATGATCAAACCACCAAAACATGATCAATCAAGTTCACATTCACACTTTGCCAAAATGTTAAAATCAAGCATAAAATTGCACCAAAATGTAGAATATCTATCTTACACATCACTTGCCACATCTATTTTAAAACAATACCAAGTGTACCTCACTTTCAAAAAATCAACCATTTTTTTTGTGCTCTAGTTACCTATTTGAACATCTCAAGATAGTCTAACAAAGAGAAGCATTTTGATCTTACATATTTGCATGCTTATTTGGCACCTAAAGGCTATTAAGTCTTTGTGTTATAAGCCTATTTTTTTATAGTGACCATCAATCTAACCAACATAACCATAAATACGATAATCTTGATGATCAACTTCTTTATGTTTAAGAAATGGTGGTGACAACATATTTGCCATGGCCTCAAACCATCCTCATACAAAATGGGTTGTATTTAACATTTTTTTTTGTACTAGATTGTACAAACTCAAAATCTCTTCCAAGGAACATGTTTTATGATAGTGAGTATGAAGTAAAATTTAAGTGATTACATCTAGAACTTAATCTAAACTTGATGTTCATTGAACCTCAAAAGATTCTAAGTAAATTGAATAAAAGATAAGCTAATTAAGACATTCTCAAAACATAGCCAAACCTAGTTATCTTACACATATGCAAAGTAAACACATTTATAAGACCACTTCATAAAAAGAACCAAGTGAATCACTTATGACACATTAATACATTTTATTTCAACCTAAATGTGAATTACTAGAACATCACTTTTAAAATTCTATTAAATACTTATTAGAATTTGTGGAAAAAATTAGTCATTAATACTATATAGCCATAATTTTAAGAAACAAAAAATTATTATCATTATCACTAAGATAAAATATCATGTATAGGAAAAATTTGCATGACATGTAAGATCTGTACAAAGAATTTAGGATGAAGACATTCTCTAACTAAACACATATTACACAACAAATGTATATTTTTTTACTGAAGAGTTTTGCATGACAAACTCTTCATCTTCAAACTTGAAGTTTTGTCCATTAGAGACATATATGCCTCTTTGAGCAATCCTTCTCATAATAAATGTGAATTTTGATCCCTAAATCATCACTTTACAAAGAATATTGATTCAGCCAAAATGTATACATAACATATCATGTATAGTTTGAAGTGAACAATAAATTATATACCTTGGCCACTAAGCAACCCATTGCTTATGCTTTTTTGTAATTACAAACCAAATCCTTGGTTTGTTTTTCCTTGCCTCTGTATTTCCCAAAAATTTTAAACATGATGAATAATAACTTCATTTCACTTAACACTTCCTGAACATCTCTGTGTTTGTTGACTTTTTTATCATTATCAAGTTTCAGATCAAAACTTAGTTTATTGATAACTTTACTTATGAAGTTAGTAATCTACATCATGCAATAGTTTGTACATTAAACATGTGAATATATTATCACAACTAGAAATTTCAAGCACAAGTAAAATAAAGCAACTTATCCATGCCAAAAAAACCCAAAACAAGCACATGCACATGTAATCTAATCTGTTTCAACATTGTTCCATTGTTTTAGTTTACTTGTCTTAAATTGCATATAAATAGTCATTATGGATACAAAGTCAATAATACTTTAAAAAAAATACATATATGCAATTCAACCTATCAGTATATCTAGAAAAACTTTTAAGAACAAAAAGTTCAAAAAAGATGCACAAATTACGTACATACAAGGCCAAATATACTAAAATAATCTATATGCTTATCACCATAGCTTTTGGTTACTTTAGTATGCTTACCAAGTTTAAACATGCATATAGATTTCAGATTAAATAACTAAAACTAAATCTTAGCATATAAATTAGAGTTAAGGTCGATCATATTGATATATCATGTAAAAAATTTTCAAACAATGTAAGGCTGTCTAAGGAAGCATGCATACTGTGCATATGACTCTGATACCAATGAAGGAAATTTAGAGCATAACCAATGAGCACTTTAATTTCTAGGATATAAAATAAATGTGGAAATTAAGGCATACTTAGTTATCACTGTAAAACTGAGTGATAATTTCCCTACTGAAAGATGCATATTTGATTATGTTATAGAATACATGACTTGTTATGAACACCAAGGATCATATGTTTAATTAACTTGATTAATACTTGACCAAAATTCTCTAGAAAGTGATAGAGAAGTGTGTGGGGAAAAATAAAAGAAATAGAGCCTTTAAAAGTTGTGTCTGCAATCTTATTTGCACAATTTTACTGTCTTCCATTTATAAGGGTGAATTGACACTTATGGAGGGTTATTACACTTTATAAAAGAGTCACAATTTTTTATAAAAGGCTGTACTACTCTACCAATAGATGCATTTATCCATCTATAACTTCTTCCCTTGAAATAAAGCCATAACCACCCTTAGAAGAGATATGTTGGTTTGGTCATAAAGTCACAACATTTTAAGAGTTATGTCTCCTTAAATCAAGGTCATGACTACCTCTTCAAGGTTATTAAATTTGTCTAAAACATGACCTTTCACTAAAAGTGTCGTTATTTCACTAATTAGGGTAGTTATGATGCATAACTACCTCCCCAATGGTCATCTATGTCATGATGGACATGCCCTTTCATCTAAATGTCATATCCTTTCATAATATGAGTAGTTATAGGATGGTTATTAAACAATTATCCAACGTTGACATATGACAATTGTGTGGTGTACATATGTCATATGTCAACTTCCTATTGGTTCCAATGTGATGATGTGTCACACACATATGCCACATCATCTTAACAACTTCTAGTTAATGTTAGAAGTAGTGATGTGAGTTAGTATGATAGCACCAACATTTGGCATAGCCACACCAAGCAGTAGTAAAACAAGTATATTTTAGTTCGTTCATAGAATTTGGCAATTATTCTTGTTAACTAAATCCCAATTAATATATATATATATATATATATATATATATATATATATATATATGTTTTGTACCTTAATTTGCAAGTCACAAACATGTGATATACAACAAAGAAGATGGCATTATCACCATTTAAGTTGTATACTATTCATATGATGGTTGAGAGTCATAAATTAGTAGAGTAAGTTCATCGTACACATCATCTAGCATCTGGTGATGGTGAGTGGATTTGCAAAACACCTTAGAGATTGACCTAACCTGTGATTAATAACAATATTAAGGGACCCTGAAGTTATATATTCAAAGAAAATCCTATGATGCTTAAGTTAGTCATTGCCTGATAAATGTATGGTGGAGTACATAAGAGTATAAAACATGTTAGAGGGTTTCTACAAGTAGCATTTTATAAGTTTGATAACATGTTTGCTAAGGGCAGAAACTCTAATTTTCATGGATTAGAATCCCATAACTTAGGGATTTTATTCCCTATTGAACTCAATTTGTACTAACCGTGATTAGTATCAGTTGGACACATGAGAATGCCTCTAATTGGAAAAACCCATGAGAACATCTCCAATAGGCTGCTATAGTGATCTAATCTCAATATGAATGACCTTTATATAGTGAAGTAGAGGGAAACGGGTGCCCTGTATTTTAAACCCACATGACAGTGCACTGTTGGTTTAATGTGTGGGACCTATGGCCATCTTTAGACTTTTAGAAGACTTCATATCATGGTAGAGACTTTAAAAGCCTAGGGTTTAAAGCTTTTGCATTCTACTTTGTCAGTTCCTAAGTCTTTACAAAAGAATTCACTGCACTATTAATCATATTTACTATTGTGCCTCTACAATTCTTTTGCCAATAAATATCTTCACTAATCTACATTAAAAAAGGCATGGGTACCCATTTCTTCTTAGTGATTCCTCTTTCAATTCCACTATTTTAAAAATGGGTTATTGTCCTCTTTTGGCTAGCGACGAGGTTACTTTCCCCTTCTAACTTATTATTTGTTTCCTGGTGTGCTCATTTATGTCAAACACCAAAGAAAAGCCAACTGCCAGGATCCAGGTATTTGAGATTTTAAATTTTAGCAAGATGCAAAGCTTAAAGAGCATTTTGAATGCCTAAACCTTTACCAACCTTATCTTAAACCTTTATCAACCTCATAAAAATAGCCTCATTCCCTCCACCGTACAAGCAAGTAACTTGGGACAGTAGGAAAGAGCAAATGACTATGAGAATGACTAGATGATAGTCTGGACTGATAAGGCTAAGATAGGGGTTGGATTCTCCCTTCCTTCATCCTTAAGTTTCCCAACTTTATAACCACCTTGGGGTTCCCCCCTCCCATTTAGCCCTTAACTTATTTCTATACATCAAAAGCTTCATTCTCGACTATCACGTGACAAGGGTGAAGTTCTACCTAAAATCCATTCTCATTTTCTATTATCTTACCTTGACAAAGCCCAATTCTTGTTTTCTTAATCTAAAACCTAACTTTATTGGGTATAAATTTCTGTTCACCTTGGCAACCACCCCCAAAAGCTGGAATGAGAGAAAAGAAAAGTTATTCCTCACTCTCCATTGTAGAGCCCAAGTCTAAGTCCTTCAAGGCTACTAAGAAGATCATAGCATATCTGCTAGGCTCAGTGAAGGACAATAGAAGAAGGTCAGTAATACTTTAACAAAGCCACTTAAGGGCATGCGAGGCCACTCGCCTACACCGTAGGAAGCCTGACCTTAATATTGCTTCCAGGAATATAAGGGGAGCTAATACATGCCTTTAAGATAAATGACATGTGAGTTTGGATATAACATACTTTGATTCTATGTGTGAATAATATGGCTTATGATAATGACCTTTGTTGCTGTGCTCACAAATTTCAAAAACAAGTTGATAGAGGTATTAATAGGAACCTCAAGAGCCCTCGAAAGCATGCTATGGAAAATCCAAGGGAGTTCTATGATTGCAGCCTGCCCATGCTATTTTTGTTCCTACCCAAGCCCTATTGGAGCACTATCCAAGCTAGGGAAACACTATGTAAGCCCCTCTTGAGTACTACTTGAGCTAGATAGACTCTAGTCTTGTGCTTGCCACATGCGGAGTAGAAAAGAGCTTATACATGAGCACGACACTGTTGCCCTAACCATGCCCGAATTGAGCATCCACTCAAGGAGGACACATTCTTAAAAGGCCTTTGGTGCATATGGATTATACCCAAAAAGCCCCCTAGTGTGTCCAAGGATCATGGTGCATACAGAGTATACCTTAGGGGCCCTATTGTGGGCCCGAGCATACCCCATAGCCATGACTGCATGACTACGAGCTCCTACATATCCTAAATATGCTAGGGAGTATTACTAGTAGCTCAAGCATGACTTGGACACTCATTGGACACATAAAACTCACTAGGACCTATTTACGTGTTTCTCAAGCATAATCTAGTTAGGACATATGTTATATTTAGTTAGAATATATATTTCTTCAATTTTATTTAAGAATTCTAGTTATTATTATTACTAGATTATTTACACTAGCACTTTCAGATGTTTAAGTAGTTTACATCTAGAACTCCTAGTCCAACTAGACTTAGGGTTTTGGAGTGCTTTATGCATACCCTTTCTTTAAGCATACAAGGGATACCTCTTACTTTGTATGAACAACAGGCTTTTACCTATTTTTCTAATGGAAAATCATGAAGCATTGTCCATAAATCCTTGAGTTCATTTGAACCTATTTCTAGAACAAGATTAAGGGTAAATCTCTTAGTATTATTCAAAATCTCTACACTACTCATTTCTAATCATAGGCTGATTAAGGGTGAGAGTATTTATCCAATCTTTCAGAAATGAATCTTAAAGCTTGAAATCATTTTGGACGCGTCTCTTAGTTTAATAATCAGGGGGTTTGCATTAGGTATTGAGAAGATATTAAATAGTACTTAAGGCCCTCTAGGGAGCTAAAAAGTCCCCAGTGAAGATGGAAAGAAAAAAGGCCTCTAAGGTCTCTGATGATTATGGGACCACCTTTACCACTTTGGTGCATCAAAACAAGCACTTGAGGATTCTGGCTGGCCAAACTTTTAAGATAGTGAAGGTGGAAAAAGACTCCCAACTAACTAAGCATTGAGAGTTGTGCTCCAGATTCATCATCTTGGCAATCCTTATCTAGGCTATCTCTTTGCCTTCTTGTTTGTTTGCATATTCTAGGTGAACATGTCAATAGTTGGTGATGTTTTGTCATTTAAAAATATTTTAGTTATTTTGTAAGTAAAACCACTAAGGCCCTTAAGGTCTCTACCTTCACAAGTGAGGTCCCCGCATCATCTTCCATTTTTTTAGCAAGTTAATACATCCAATAAGAATGCACCTACCCTTGTTGATGCCATTGACATTATAGGGGAAAAGTTAGTAGGACCCCTGAAAGAAGGCCAACACCAAAACTCCAAGTAAGTAAAAAAAAATGCTGAAAAGATCTTTGGTTTTCCTCACAGGCTCTAATTGGAACTCCTAAAGGTGATGTACATGAAGCCATAATAGGCTTACTTTGTCATATACCGAGGTATTCCTTGGGACCCATAATTCTTGGTATCCAAAATGGAGTGTTTCTTGGAGGATAAATTTGCCCTTATTTGGTTGTTAGATGGGTTGGCCCTCTTTTATGGTATCCTCCAGATTGAAAAGGAGATGTGACATCCTTCCAAGAAGATAAGGGTTGCAATAAGAAATTATCTTCATGCTTTAAGATTTCTTGTCCTTTACTTCTTGTAGGTATTCTTTAGTGAGTGTGATTATTGTTTTTACTATGTTTTAGACTAATGTCCTGATGAATGGCATCTTTATTAGATTAAAGAAGTTAAAAAATACCCATAGAAACTTATAGGCCAGTAGGTAGGCCCTTAACCAATAGAAGGCTTTATTCAAAGATAAGGTAATGGAGTTAAAGGAAGAAAAGGAAGGCCTGAAAGATAGAGTCCTTACTTAGGAAGAGGCCCTTCGAGGGTCCATCAATTGTCCGGATAAGCTGAAGGATGAAGTGGTGAAGATGGCCAATAGACTGGAGGCTAGTAGCAATACCATGGAGGGGGTAGCCTCCACAAAAGTCTTGAGGGTTAATTTTACAAGCTTAAGCAATACTATTTGGCGCTACAGTTCAATTGGGAGGTTTCCAAAATAGAGAAGGTGTACCTTTAGGAGATCTTGGTAGAGAAAGCAATAGCCTTAGGGCTGAAAATGCTCATCTTAATAGGGAAATTGTGAAAAAAAAAATAAGATAAGTCTGATGGAGGCTCATCCAAAAAATTTTCAATGGGTTCACTTGGTGTCATTACCAAGTTGAATAGGCTCATATAGACTTGGATACCTTCAATTTTGATGCCTTCCGTGAAGTCTTCACAGAGCTAGTCCTCTAGTGCAAAAAGAAGACTTAGTGCCAAGGCTGTGAAGTTTATAGAAAAGGGTAGCCTTGAAGGAGTCTTTCTAGAGGCCTAGGAGTTGCATAATGCTTAGATTTAAGTAGGGTGACTCAAGGTTACTTTTTTAGAAAGCATAAACCTAGTACAAAAACTGATACAACAATTTACCAAATTGTTTATGGATTATGCATTTTGCTATGTTACTTTTTACCTTTTCCATTTTCTCCTTCAAAATGACATTTCCTCAATAAAAATTATAACCTAGTAGTAGACCCCTATGAATCCTCTAGGTTGCAGAATAACAATTAGCCAATTTTTGAGGGCCTAGACAATTTTCATCCACATGGATTTCGTGTCTCTTGGGTTTTAGTAAATTATAATTGAGACAAGTCAAGTAGGCATAACTTCCAAAAACTCTTTATTAAATCTCAAAATGGGAACTAAATATATAGGTGATAATCATCAAACCTTAGCATAACAGGGTCTAAGTTGATCCATGTGATATAGCCTAGGGAGTATTTTTCCAAATGCTTCATTTAGCTCAAACACACTCTTCCAAGGCTCTCCGAAAACTAAATACCATTCATAATTTCTTGAAAAAGGCACTGTAGCCCTAATTTTGCCCCGTGTGTTCTACCTTCATGAGTGTTAGACCTCCAACCTTGATCTATTTGGGCTTTAATCTCAAATTGTAGGTATCTACTCTTAGTGTCCATCATTCTTTTATTTAGAGCATCCTTGATGGTGAGGTTTGTGACCTCCACTTGGCCATACGACAATGACTGGTAAATACGGGCAAAATAGTGGCAAAATTGAGCCCTCATACTATGAATAGACAATGATAATCTGAGGGGGTGATATTCTTTAATGGAACTCACCAAATTCTAACATTAAGCTAGCTAGAGCAATAGTTTTTCTTGTACTCCTTAACATCCTTCCATAACGTTGGCTAAGAGTACCATTTTGAGAGAACCTTGTGGGCTAGGAACTACTATCCCAAATAGGATCCACGGTATCCTTTTTATATCTTCATAAGAACTTGTCATCCTTCCTATACCGATAAACATTGTTTGCTAAGGGTTAAGTACCCCCTCCGGTATAAGTCATCTTCAATTAGAATGAACGAGCAATCCTCATCCTAACGAGTTAGTCTTAGATCACCAATCCTTAGGCATCTGCAAATGGGCTCCTTTTAGTTAATTTGCAAACTAGGTATGGACTCAAGGTAGTTAATGAAAGGGACATCCAAAGTCTTTGAATGTGCCTACTACATGAGGGCAATGCAAAATCCACAAGGAAAAAAAGAAACTTTTTAGTAATGATAAGGAATTCAAGTACATACATTTTTCTCTTAAAGGCAAAGGATGACAAAAAAAATTCTTGGAATAGGGAATTAAACATGTGAAGGAGCAATGATTAAATTAGATCTTAAAAAGGTGTGAACATGAAGTCAAAATGTTAGACTCAAAACATGATAAGGATTCTTAAATGTGAAGAGTCACTCTTGGGGTGAAAGACCACCATCTAATACAAAGCTACCATGTAACATTAACGCTTGGATTGAATCGAAATATAGAGCAACCTGCTCCTTCCATTTTATGTTAGAGGGTTTGTTGATATCTTGTTGGGCTTTGGCTCGCTTCTTGTAAATGCATATTACTTATTAACTCATCAATTAGGCTGAGAGAAAACCATTAGAGCACCTCTCAAAGGCTAAAAACTAACGGGTTGAATATTAAGAGGTTTGACTCAAGAAAATGAAGTACTCCTTATGATCACAAGGATAATCACATATTTAAAGGAGTTTCCTAACATGATCGCAATGACTTAGTGCCTATAAAAAATCTTCTTCACAATGTGACAAGGTACATTTTGCATTCCACACTACAACTTACTAAGCTTCACATTCTATTCTTGCGCATATACTAATTTAAGCATTGGTAATCTTCTCTGATTACACAACTCTGGGAACTTTAACCTTATTTTTAATTTCAAGTGTTGCCATCTCTAAGGGTCTTGAGCATCCGCCAAGTACTTTGAACTAGCTTAATTATTCATCCAAGTTTTGGGCTAATCAATTTTAATTTAAGTTAGATTAATTAAAAATGGTTTACTTTTTATTTTTATGATATTTTTCTAGAATTAATTTTATTTAAAATTAATAATATATAGATATAATAATCTATGGACTTACATTTTTCATAATCTAATTAAATATTTATGAATTTTTTTACTTACCAATGCAAATAGAGGAAAATTAATAAAAATTCAACCAAACTATAAAAAATTGTTATTCAATGACCTATTATACGTATATCATATTAACTTTCAAATGACATTGTAAAAGAAAAAGCCATAAAATTAATCTAAGTTAACCTAATTTATATTAAAATGAGTGGACTTTTTTTTAGATTATAAGTATGTATGTTCTTTGAAGACAATCATTGAATTAATCTCCAGCTATTGAAAGGGCAAAAATCACTGTTGTGCAATTAATTTCCATTGAAACAGTACCCTAACGGATAAGACTCTTGCTAAAAAAATAATTGAAAAAAAGGATAATTACAATTTACCACCTAAGATTTATGTAAAATTACACTTTATCCTCTTTAGTTTAAAAAATATACACTTTACCCTCTATCTTTTTAATACAATCTAACAGTAACTTCTGAAATCTTAATTTAGACATTATAGTAGCCATCTTTCAATAATTTTAATTTGTATGGTACTTTTTTTTTAACAGTTAATGAACATTTTAAATTATCAATTTTTTATTTTTATATTTCTTTCAGTTTTTAAAATAATATTTTTTAAATGTCAATTAATTATAATAAAAATACTGTGCAGATTGAAATTGTTTGAAGATGATAACCGTACAATCTAAATTAAGATTTTAAAAATTTTTATTAGATTATATTAAAAAGATAGATAGTAAAACGTATATTTTTTAATCAGGATAAAGTAAAATGTAATTTTATGTAAATCTCTTATAATTAATTCTTGAAAAAAAAAATGAAGTGGAATGATGTTGATTTGTCAAATGGTGTTGACAACGGTAAGCAAGCGATCGCGGTGTGGATTGTTTGTATCGAGAAGAGAAGCGACACGTGTATGAAGAGATTGATTGTGGGATGGACGGAGAGAACAGAAAATATTAAGACAGGAAATGGTTGGAGTTGGACCGACGTTTGTTGGGTTGGGTTGGATTGTTGTTGTGTCATGCACCAGTTTGAGTGGTAGAGATAAGGATTCCTTTCCTTTCCTTTTCATGTATGGAAAAAGGCAGATAGAGATTGTTTGATACCAGAGTCTTACCCTCATTTAATTTGGTAGAGGAGGGAAAATGGACAGCTGATTGGAGAAAAAGATGCTCTCTCTCTCTCTCTCTTTTCTTCCCTATTCTTTTATCTTCTCCAACTCCTAAAATTAATTATTTTTTTATTGTTTTCATTTTTTTACGGTTGTAGAGTCATAAAAAATTAAAAACTAAAAGGGTGAATTACAATTTATCCCTAACATTTACACTAAATTACACTTTATCCCCTCATGTTTCAGAAATCTCTTAAATGCCCATTGATGTTTTAAAAAACCGAAACCTACCCCTATAGTCTTTTCTGAATATTAAAACTAATAAATTAATTACATTTTGAGACCCCATCTGTAGTTTTGATTTAAGTTACTCTTGAAAATATAAATTATTTCATTACTTTTCTTTTTCAAATAATGTAATATAACACATTTCTTTATATATATTGTTCCTTTCAACTTACCATCCCTCAATTATTTTTTTCTTATAATTATGTTTTTATTTATTTTCATTATCTGTACATTTTTTTTATCCTTGTATTTTCAATTTTTGAAATATCTCTAATTAAGGATATCATTTTTATTTTAAAATTATTTATTTATTTATTTACTTACTTGTATTTAGAAGCTTTACAAGCATCCTCATCATTTTTTTTTTTCAAAACTTATTATGATAACTATTAAATCTAAAATCAAAGAAATGATAAAGCTTATATTTACAATAATATGAGAACTTCACAATTACTTTTATTTCAACTAATACATCATTGGTTATTTTGTTAAAATTTTAGTTTTATACATTCATTAATTAATTAATTGTTTTGTAAGAGGGTCTTGTATATGCCTACATTGGTAGGACAATACTAATATTTGCCTTCTTTGTATATGCTAGTATCAAAATTTTGTTTTAATGGTATTTGTGGTGTTGGTTCAGTCATCATCATGCATTGTTTTTTTGCATTAGTAGCTTCTAGATTTAATTTGATTTGTTCCACATTCCTGCGTTTGGATCATTGCCATATTCATGCCCATATTTCCAAAGGTCTTCATCATGTCAATAGAAAATCTAATCACTTTTGGTACATTTGTTAACTAAGATAATATTATCTTTTATTTGTTTATTTATTTTGAAGAATTTTTTCTACTAGTTCTATTTTGTGCTTTAAAATGTTTAGAATCTTAATCATTCCATCTAATCAAAATGCTTTTAAGGTTTTTGGACAAAGAAAGAATCACTTTTTATATTTATATTTTTAAAAATAATTTTCAATATTTTATGGCACATTTTACACTATTGTTTTAATGATAATAATTTATTGATAATATATATATATATATATATATATGATAATATATATATATATATATATATATATATTGTAGACTCAATATAACTTAAAATCCTGAGGCAATACCATGTATGTAAACTAATTGATTATTTAATAATGTCCTAGGTGCTTAATTGATTTTCAGTCAAAATTTTTTGATTTCATCTTTCATGTTGAGTGAAATTGAGATCACTAAGAGATTATTATTTTTTGGGTTACAATTCACCAATGCTTCACATTTATATTTTTCTAAAAAGTCTTCTTTGTCATTATCCTTACTCAAGAGATGGTGTCATTCAATGAACAACATTTCTCTTTGTTGTATTCCATCTTTTGGCCATCACCATTATGAGTTATGAAAAAATGAAGGGGATGGAAAGTGACAAATCAATTTCAAAAACCAAAATGAAATTATTAATTAAAATTGATTTAAAAATTAAAAATATAGTACATATAAATAATGAAAAGTAAATAAAAACTGAATCATAAGAAGAAAAAAATAGGGTAAGTAAAAAGGAACAATACATATAAATATATTATTTCATTTGAAAAAAAAGGTAATAAAGCAATTTATATGTTAAGGAGAAAACCTAAAATAGAATTAAAAGTTAGGGTCTTAAAGTGTAATTAATCCATTGAATTTAAATTCCACAAGAGACAACATGGGGATGAGTGTAAGTTTCTTAAAACTTCAGGGGGCTTTTAAGAGATTTCTAAAATAAAAGGGAACAAAGTGTAATTTAGGATAAACATCAGGGGGCAAAATGTAATTCACCCAAACTAAAAAAGTCATAAATTTGTAAGATTCTACAAAAAAAAAACAACATTTTTACTTACTAATACTATAATCTCATAAAGGAAGTTCATGCCATAAACATACAACATAAAAAAAACAAGTTCTTGATTTCATAGTTCATAATGAGATGTTGAGGACATCTTAGTTATCCAATAGACCAAATTTAATATCATGATCAATGGTAGTATTAATATGATTATATTCAAAGTTCATTTTTTCATTTCATTCTCTTATCATTTCATCATTTGAGATGTCAGTATCATGTATGTAAGCACTTGCACCATTATTGACATTTTCTTTATCTATTTTCACATCTACATGATTTTAATAACCAAGGTTGTCGAACTCACATTCAATGCGAACAATCAAGTGAGATACAGGGTCTGAGAAAAAAAATAGGAGATGATTTATTTTATAAAGATTAAGTTGGGCAATATATTTATATATTTTTGGCTTATTATCATTGTAAGCTAATTTTAGCAAATCTAACTTAACCATGTAAACATAAAGTCTTACAGTTTCTAAAGGCAAGTTCAGTAGAACTTAACCGGCACAATTTAACACATTTTTCTAATTGGTAATCACCCAGTCACAGCCCATATGCAATTTGTCCATAAAGTTAACAATTTATAGTCTAGAACAATCCTATCTTCCTCATTGTCCGACCATGCTCCTCGTTTGTGATTCCAATGTAGCAACACCTAGCTGTGTTTCTTCCATCACTAAGGCATGTTCACCTGCCATTGACCCAACCTCATCTCCTTTTTAGGTGCCATTGAGCTTAGCTAATCGAGCTATAAAGGGTCATGAAGAGGTAAAAAATCTTTGATTTGACCAAGAGGCTACAAAAGGGCCTTGCATTGGAGGTCATTAGCAAAGCAAAAGTGGCTGAAATTTCGTGTGGAATTGGACAATAGTGAATAGGTCCTCAATGAGAGTGAGCCTATTGCATGCAGCTGGGCAAGAGAAATGACAACCATGAGAACCAAGTTATGGTTAGGCAATTGAGCAATGTCAGCAAGCTCGAAGGGAGCTTCCGAGTTGAGCACTCAAAGAAAATTGTGGTGCGAAAGCTGAAGATGTGCAAGTTGAGAAAGATAAGAAGCTGAGTTTGACTATAATAATGTGACACTTCAGGGACGATTTTAGATCAAACTAGGTTAGGTCAGGTCAACCCTACGTGTCCAACCTAACCTAGCACAACAAACATGTTACGTGGTACAAATTAATTTGTGCACAACTGGTTCTAAATTTCTAAAATTAAAGTCAAGACTCTACATGTTTTTACTTATATATAAGTCTCTATTAAAACTTGAAACGTTTTTTTACTTCAGGAGTTTTAAAAACTTAGAGAGTCATAAAAATATAAGTTTATAATACTTAAATCTAGAGTTTAATAACTATGGTCCAAACTCATTACCATCTAAATACCCTAGTTTACTTCAAACAGTATATTTTTTAGTAGATTTATATTTCCCAATTTAAGATAGGTAATATGATGAAAGTGCAACCTAGAGAAATTAGATCTATTTAAATCTAAGTTTACATAATATTGTCCATAGGGATAAGCGCAGTTGGTCCCAAGAACATCCACTCGGTTGGTATTGAGTTTCGAATCTCTCCTCTTCCCCCAAAAGGCTAATTGTGTCCTGCAAACTTTTTAGATTTCGAGAAACAGACTCGACTCCTCCAATATTTACCTAGTAGGGTAAATATCATTTCTTAAAATTATTCGAAAAAGATGCTTTTGAATAAAAAAAAAATTAGACAATATTCTCCGACATCAATTTAAAATCCGTAAGTTCACTTTTTGTATAAAATAAGTTCAGATCTGATTGTTGCCCCGACTAAATTCTCTCGCATCCATTTCTTGCCATCCATTGTGTCTTCTTCTTGCGTTATCCCGACGGCTTCACTTTTCCCCAAAATCATTCATTTATCTATTGCACGCATTATTTCTTCTTCTAGTTATATTCTTTAATTCTCTTTCTCTTCTTTTATTTTATTTTTTCATGTCCATCAGATTATCTGCAAGAGTTTGATCTGTTTGAGCACTAAGACTAAGATTCCAATAGGACATAAGATGCTACAAGACTTTAATTCCAGTTACCATCATTAGTTTCACGCTGTATTAATACCGGTAAACAAATATAATAAAACCCATTTGATTCTCGTTTATTTAGATTTATCTTCATATGAAAATAAATCAGAGAAAAGTATATCTCACTAAATTTTTCATTTGTATATTCAACTACATATCAAAAGTATTTTTTTATGGAAGGTAATTCTCATTTACCATAGAAGTATAATATCTACTACATAAATATGGCACTAATAAAACGAGGATATTTGGCTCAAATATGGGCCTTACATATTTTTTAGTCTCTGTGATAGTGTAAAGTGAATAACCAAGACAAATATGGTATTCAAGTTTATAGCTTAAAAGAGATAAACCAAGAAAATAAATGAAAAATAGGCCAAGAAAATGAACAGAAAAGCAAACTAACACACCGTGAACCTATACTTAATTGGACTAACATATCAACAAATAGTTAGATTAACAAGCCATCTAAGCACAAAACATGGATGATGACTCAAATAGGTAAAAAATAAAAATAAAAATAAAACTAAAGAGACATAAACACTTGATCTACTATTTGGAGACGCCTCATCGCCTTTGCCTCGTTGCTTTTCGCACTTCACTCAACCCACTAACATTAAAATGGATCATCGTCTGGCCAATTTGTTCACAGTAAAGTGTTACATGAATCAGATGATGCTCTTACTAACTGTGATGAAAAAGTTTTGTAGATAAGGAGAACAACAAAGAAATGATGAAAAGAGAGATGAAGGTGATTGATTGGGTGAAAAAGCAATAACAAATCAACCAACCATCCTTGGATTGGAATCAAAACTTGGCTGAATGCACAAAGAAGATAGGAGAACGACACATGCTAGGTTTTCTGTTTCACACATATAAGAAGTTTAATACTTCGTGTCAATTACTCAATTCTAATCATAACTTATGTCGAGGAGTAGATTTACAATTAAGGGAAAGTTACAAGAACCCCCTGATATTTGGCTTAACCTACAGTTGCCTCCCTTTATTTTCAAAAAAATCTACACTTTGCCCCCTAGAATAGTCACATTAGTCAAATTCACTGTCATATAAATTGGCCAATGCCATGATTGCCTTCTAAGATTTGCAAATTGTGCAAATCAACCACAATATTCATTTTATGCTACCTCCAATCAATTTTCCCTAAATATATACTATATTTCAAATAAATTTTATATTTTTGGATAATTTCTATCTTTATAAATTTACTAATAATTACTAGATCTATAATATATTTCCAAAGTTATAACCAATAGTTTATGTTTTTTATGGCGGAGGGTTAGGCCTCTGCCGACCACGTGGGCGGACCAGCGTGGTAGTATTGTCCCTTGTGGCGCATTAATGGGCGTCCCTCATCAGGACTTGAACCCAAGACCTCAGGTAGTATAGCCTGATGGTTAGACGCGACTCCCTCTGAGGAGTGTAAATCCCTGAGGTCTTGGGTTCAAGTCCTGATGAGGGACGCCCATTAATGCTTCACAAGGGACAATACTACCACGCTGGTCCGCCCACGTGGTCGGCAGAGGCCTAACCCTCCGCCATCAGTTTCTGATTAATATTAGTATTTACTTGTTCAATATTTTATTCACTTTTCAATTATTTCAAATAAAGAAGTATCATCTTTTAAGACAAATACATTTTAGCTAATCTCATTTTATTTTGAAAACTAATTTTCACGATATGAAATAAATCGACACATTCTACAAATTTTAGCATTGCATAATATAAATAATATATTAATTAAGCACATCATTAATTATGTATCATTATATCATTAATGATGTATAGTAAAAAATTCTTAAAATATACTCCCTTCATCCCATATTCTTTGCACCATTCACCTTTTAATAATTAATCTATGATTTTTTTTTTCAAAATTTTAGTATATAAATGAAGAAATTTTATAGAAGAATGATAAATCAAGACATATAGTTTCAAAATATATTTTTTAAAATTTTTTCTAATAAGTACTAATATGAATAAATTCAAGTTAAACTATATGAAAAAGTCAAATGGTGCAAAAAATATGGGACGAGGGTAGTATTACTTTAGTAAATGTGAAATTTAGTTGTGCATTCAATAAATGTATTATACATGTATTATTTTGTTAATTACCATTTAATTGTGTATTTAATAAGTTCTAGGTTTTTGTTCCCTATGAAAGACCTCAAGCGAGTCTTTAGTTTGAACCATAAACTTGGGAGATTAAAATCCAAATATGATCCACTAACTTTAAGGGTCATCCTAAAGTGATACCATAATTTTTTTTTCTACCTTTTAAAGTTCCTAAACTTAATTAGCGTGTTTTATTTCGGTTTCGATCATCAATTTTGGTATTATTTCTAATAGAATTTACCTACGTGTCACTTGCTGCCCTCATGGTGGGTCCCAATCTGCCATGTGGATGACTTTTTTATGTATATGCACTTATTTAATTTTGGAAACTTTATTATCCTCTAAAAAAATAAATATCCACGATGAATTTTCATCCAACATTTCAATCTTATACCCAAAATGCAAATAATGACTTCCTAATGATACAATTTATGGCTTGAACTGGGGGCCTACTTGAGGTCTTATGTTGGGAACAAAAGCCTCAAACTTATTGAATACACAACTAAATGGTAATTAAAAAAATAATAAATGATCAATACATTCATTGAATGCACAACTAAGCTTCACATTTTTTTGGTTGAAGCAAAATTTCACATTTATTAAAGTAGTTATATTTTAATAATTTTTTACTTTTAATTTTGTTTATAAAAAAATATTATTACTTATTAATTTTTTCAATGGGTAGGCTAAAAAGTTACAAAAACATTAATTTCCATTTGGCTAAAAAATGTACTTAATTAATGATATAATGATACATAATTAATAATGTACTTAATTAATATATTATTTATATTAATTGTTGGTGAAAAATTATAGAATGTGTGGATTTCTTTCATATGGTGAGAATCAGTTTTCAAAATAAAATGAAATTAGCTAAAATATATTTGTCCTAAAAGATAATACTTCTCTATTTGAACTAATTGAAAAATGAATAAAATGTTAAACAAGTAAATATTAATATTAATCACAAGCATAAACTATTGGTTTATAAATATGGAAATATATTATAGATCTAGAAATTATTAATAAATTTATAAAGATAGAAATTATTCAAAAATATAAAATTTATTAGAAATATATTATATGTTTAGAGAAAATGGATTGGAGGTAATATGAAATGAATATTATGGTTGATTTGCATGGTCTGCAAGTTTTATTGGGCAATCATGGTATTTGACCAATTTCCATGGCAGTGGCTGTGACTGATATAATTATCCTAGGGGGTAAAGTATAAGTTTTTTAAAATAAAGGGGGGACAACTAGATTATCAGAGAGTTTTTGTAACTTTTCCTAAAAAAAATTCAACCTCATTTTATAGTGTAAAAATGAATGATAACAAGTTAATAATCATATAACCTACGTGCTTGTAAGCGCATTAAGGTTGGTCACAGTAGAATGTGCTTGTAATGATAATACACATTCAGTTTTTTTTTTTTGACAAAAAAGAACTTTATTTTAGTTAAAAATAAACCAAACAGTATCTTCCAAACCAATGGTATAAGACTCCAAAAAACAACAAAGACATAATAACAGCTACTAAAAAAGCTAATCATTCTTGTAACACCGAATAAAAAAGAGAGAAACAGATCAAGCAAAATTTTCTCTACAAATTAGAATAAATTTGAGATAGTAACTTACAAGTAAGAGAATGAATTCTACTCGACCAACGTATCAACAATTAGTTGAACTAATAAGCCATCCAAACACAAATTGTAGAAAATGAATCAAATAGATGAACAAAAAAATAAAATGACATCATTACTCAATCCATTATTCGGGAACGCCTAATCCACATGTGTTTTCCTATTTTCGCTCCGTTTGATCCATTAATACTAAAAGCAATCACTCTCATCTATCTTCTATAAAGCGTTAAATGAATTAAACAATGCTCCTTCTAATAAAAGAAATAATAAAAAATAATAAAAAATTAGATAAAAGTAATTGATCAGATGGAATAACAGTAGTATCAATTGGACAAACTTTGATTGGTATCTAAATCTAATCGGAGGAGCGGGAAAAACAGGTGGGAGGCGATGTAAAGAAGAATGTAAAATTTGATTCTACGTTTAATACACATTCAACTCTTCAATGTAAAATTCCTTGTTTCGTGATTCTGCAGCTCATAACGTGCTCCGAAACACAGTTGAGAGAAGGAATTGTGATAAGTGGAGATAAAATAACTCCAATACCCATAAGACCCGGGTTCGATTCCCGACAACGAAAAGAGGTGTTTTATTTCCATAACAGTATAATAAAAAAACCCGCGAGTCTGACGACCTGAAAATTGGGTAAGTTTTCCCGAACATTACTATTCATATAATTTTGCTATAAAACTGAACTGATTTAGCCCTCGCAGAGGAAAAAAAACACTGTCTGTATATGCTCAAGAGAGAAAACTGGACTTGAGCCCAATAATTGATGAACTAGATGCACATTAGTAATTGGCCTGCACTTTTGTATTGGAAAAAAGTATTTAAAAAGTATTTAAGATACAAATTTTCATAGCAAATATACTTATATTGGAAAAAAAATATTTAAATAGTTATGGAATCAAAATTAAGTCATAATCAATTTAAAAGTGTTCCAAAACTTGAAACATTTCAAAGTTATCTGTAGTCAATTTGTTTTGAAATTGAAGCAAAAAATTGGTTCTTGATTATAACTCATGCAACCTTAAGAGCTTAAAACATAAAAATAAAAATTTTAGAACATGTTTTGTGTTTATTATGATAGAGTAACAAAACTGTTTGATTTCAAAATTTGAGGACCAAAAGACATCATCATACACAAATAGAGTATCTATTGTGTAAGTTTACCGTTTGAGAAAATGACCTAACAAAACTATAGTAGAATAACCACTATTCGTAATGTCCGTCACTATGGCAGAATGACTACTATTGATAGTGTTGCTTGCACTTCTAGTGAAAAAAAAAAAAAACAATTTCAGACAAAAAAACCCAAATAAAAAAAAATAAAGAATCCAAATGTAAAAAAGGGGCTTCAGCAAAAAAAAAAAATAGAAGAAAAAAGCCAGCTCAAATGTAAAAGATAGAAGGCAAAAAGAAGACGGGCTTCAGCTAATATATACACACTGTAGCAACAAGGTGGGGAGAAAAACAATCCAAATGTTTTTTAAAAAAAAGCATCAGCCCAAAAAAAAAAAACAACCCAAATGTGGATAAAAAGAAAAAATAAAACGGGCTTCAGCCCACAAAAAAAAAAAAAAAAGGAAACTGTAGCTGCACGGACCCAAAAACCCAAAACACATACAACAGAAAAAAAAAAGGAAAACATCAAAAAGGAAAAAAAATAAAAAGAAGGAAAACACTGTAGGAGAGCGGGGACTGTTACTAATGTCCCATCAAGGTCTTAGAGCTTTAGTATATAAAAACAATTTCAGGCAAAAAAAACCCAAATACAAAAAAAAAATAAATAAATAAACGGAAAAAACAATCAAAACGTAAAAAAAAAAAAAAAGCCAGCCCAAATGTAAAAAACAAAAAAAAAAAAAAGAAAACGGGCTTCCGCTAAAAAAAAGGCATGCAGCAGCAAGGTAGGGAGAAAAGAAATCCAAATGAAAAAAATAAAAAAGCTTTAGCCCAAAAAAAAAAAAGTAGCCCAAATGTAAAAATAAAAAAATGAAAAAGAAAATGGGTTCCAGCTTGAAAAAAAGCTACTGTAGCAGCAAGATGGGGAGAAAAACAATCCAAATGTAAAATGAAAAAAGTTTCAGCCCAAAAAAAAGGAAAAAGACCGACCCAAATGTGGAAAAAAACAGAGCTAACCCACAAAAAAACAAAAAAACTGTAGCAGCAATGACCTAAAAGCCCGAAATACATACAAACCACTAAAAAAAAGGAAAACACTGTAAGAGACCAGGGATTGTTACTAATGCCCCACCAAACTCTTAGAGGTTTAGTATATACGAGGTTTTAATGACCCGTACATTATTGTGGAAACTTAATTCAATAAATTTTATAGTAAAATAAATTTTTATTATAAGTAATTAAAAATTTTTCACTCATAAATTTGCATTGATCAATTAAAATTTTGCTTTATTATAATTTTGAGTTAGGTTTTTTTTACATTATATTCCTATAATTAAAATGATTAATTATGATCGAAACCTAACAATATAAAACAAACAATTGTATGTGCTTTGAATCTATACATATTTTCTTTGTTATTAAAAAATAATTTACTAAAATTTTTCATCTCCTATTAATTCAAACTCGAATTTTTAACATCAATAAAAAAATAATCTAGAAAATTTTACTTTAAATTTTAACAATTATTGACAAAATTATTTTAGTAAACCATAGATCTTAAACTAAATAATTGATGCTGTAAAATTCAATCATCAATAATAAAAAAAATGAGCAAAACACAAAACTGTATTTAACTTATGTTAATCAATTAATGGGTTCATTTCAGAAAATAGCCAAATTATAATGATTAAAGTTTTGTTTCAAAAATCAATAATAAAGAAAGATCAGTTAAAAACTAGTTCAAAAAAATAATAAAGAAAGATAATGAAAAAAAATTTGGACCAAGATAAAAACTGGAAAAATTTTATGTATTAAAGGTTTAATAATTGATTTAATAAAGTCAACAAATGATTTAATTAAAAAATAAATAAACCATGGAGACTAGTGTTTTAGTTTAAAAGATAGTATATAAAAAATAGTTTGGGGACCAAGAGAGCAAATAGAAAAAATCTAGTTCAATAGTTATTAAATTTGGGGACCAAAATGTAACACGGACATAAGTTGGAGACTAACTTCAGAAATAGTGAAAATTCAGGGATTGAGATTGAGTTTTGAGATCAAACTTACAAAAGAGTTAAAAACATCCAAGAAAATGGGGGAAAAAAGGCACTATTAATATATAATGAAATTCACCATAGATTAATTATACAAACACTAGTCTCTTCTTGAAGTAAGCAAGGTATGTAGAGACCCATGTAATAATGCAAGTCATTGATGGAACAATATAAAAAATAACACATACTTTGACATTAAATAAAATCTGAGTATAAATAATTGTAAACACACAAAATAACTAAATGAAGATGTGTTTACATTGGTCATTATAATTTCCCCACTTTTGTGCTAGTTATAATTTTTTTTAATACAACCCTAGTTTTTTTTGTTTTATAAATACAAAGAGAGAAATAATTGACTTAATAAAGATACAAAATGGTTTAACTAAAAAATAAAAAAATTATGATCACCAATGTGTTACTTTAAAAGATGGTACGTAAAATAACAAAAAAAAAGTTTGGGGATCAAAAGACTAAATAGAAGATCTAATTAAATAATTATAAAATTCAAGGACCAAAATGTAACACGGATGTACCTCAAGGCCTAAAATGGAAAACATAGAAAGTTAATGATTGAAACTGTCTTTTTACCAAAATAAATGTCAAACAGACTAAAACCAGACAAATTGCAACATTGGCTCTCGAAAAGGCAAACGGCTAGTGAAAAAAGGGTCAAATTAAAAAAAAAAAGAGCAAATTGCATTTAAAAAAAAGGACAAAAGAAAATAATAATAATAATAACGTACTGTTCATTTATAGTAATTACTGTAGATGAACAGTAAAAACCATTTCTTCTTTAGAATATAGTATAATAATTTCTAGTACACTGTCAGTATCATGAACCAACGAAAGTCCACTTCAGCGCCCATGATATCCGTAGCATCTTAATGGCAAAATAGGAAAATTTACCACCAAAATTTATTGATAGAGAAATTCTACCACTAAATTTTCTTTTTTATAGTCAAATTTGCTATTAATGTTTTTATTATGGGCAATTTCACTATTGTGCATTAAATAGTAGGAATATTCTGTTTGTTCAAAAAATATTTCATAATGCAACTTTTAAACTAATCCCTACAAGTTTTCTCTTAACCACTAGCTACCTAAATCTTTCACAATATTCAAATGACTAAAAAACAAATGTTTTCACCATACATTCATATTGATGAGGATTTCTTGTTTTTACCTTGCTCATTGTTACTGAATAACTCTCCACAGTCACTATCATTGATCATTTATTCTAGAATTGTAGTGTATTTAGATTTAGTCCCACATGGATTAATCTAATCCTATTTGATTAGAGTTTATTTTAAGAAGTATTGTTGGGATGTGTGGAAGAGCTGAGGTAGTGCTAGTAGCAAAAAGAGTGGGGGGTGGCAATGTTTACAGGGGGTTACTAAAGCAAAAGTGATGGTGAGAATAATAGATTTAGTAACTTAAATACCATGGTGTAAGGTAAATAAAACTTTGAATTGAAACTTGCATTTTCTTTTTCTTTTTTCACATTCTCCACGTAAGCAATTTTTAATAATCGGTCACAAATTTGTTTTCAATGCAAAATGTTGATGACAAATTTGCACATTCTAAAAAGATTAATGATAAATTTTTCTCAAAAAATTCAGCAATAAAATTACACTTCACTGTAAACTTTAGTTGCAAATTTGTCGTATCTAATAATTAGAAACTATTACACACTGTAGATGCAGCTCGTACAGTCATACCAATCCCAATATTACTTTACGTGTTTACTATAGGAGGGCAATTTGGAACTCATTTATTGTCTCCATTTAGTTATACAAATCAGTAATAAAGATGAAATTACGTTACGTTTTATGTTAAAGGTAGTTAAGTCACCTTGTTTATGTTCATCTGGTAATACAGATTAGGATTAAACTAGACTTATGTTACGTTATCCCTATATTACTTGTTTAGTATTCAAGGGCAATTTGATACATATTTATCGTCTTCATTTTGTTATATAGATAAATAATAGAGTTGGTAAAAAATACTCTATACCTTATGTGTGCCTTACCTCTTTAGCTACATTTTCACCTACAGTCAAATTTCATAATTACCACCATGTCCTTTCCCCTCTCTCCAGCCTTCACTCAGGCAGCTTTGATCCAGTAATGCCTCTTCGCTTTCTTTTTCTTCTCTATTTTCCTGGCCTTTTGTCTTCCACCAAACTCTCCTCAAAGGCTCAATTGGGGTTCTTGTTTACAATGAGTCCCATTTGACCCGTGTGGCGGAGAGTCCTAATCCCCCTTGTAGCCATCGCCACCCTTGCCACTAAGACAAAGATAGTAGGTGAGAAGAAGGAAAGGCGGCCGGCCGTGATCGGGTGCATGATGCCCTTCCAGTAAAGCTTCTTCATGTCTTTGATCCTTTTTCTCTTCGATTGAGGCGACAATTGAGGTAGAGATGGAGGAGCTGAGGAAGAAGCAGAGCTGAATCTGCTAATTAAGTCAATCCGATTAGTTACTACATCTTAATTCAGCGTCAAAACCTTTGTTTTGTCCTTTTTGTTTTACTTGTTTTTAAATCAATCCTTTAATTTTTTTTTCAAGTACATATATGTGTACATGTGAAAAATGACATGGACAAAGATATGAAATTATATGGATACGAAAATAATATAGTTATAGATAAATAAATAAAAACATGTGCTAACATATAATTACATATGTATAAAAGAATAAATTAATTTGTACAAATATGTCAAATATATTATTGGCAAAAGAAGCAAATTTGCCATTAATCTTTTTGAAATGTGAAAATTTTCTATTAATATTTTGTGTTTGGAGTAAATATGTCATCGGCCCATAAAATTGCTTACGTGATAAACGTTAAAAAATGAGAAAAATACAAGTTTCAATTCTAAGTTTAATTTGAATGTCATGCTCCCCCCCCCCCTTTAATTTGAATGTCATGCTCCCCCCCCCCCCCTTTTTTCTCTTTATCTCTCTCTCTCTTAAGTTTATAAGTTTATTATTTTCACTATTGTCTTCAACCTAGCAATCCCTATACCCTTCAACACCTTTCACCCTTTCCACCACCGATGCCACTTCCACTCTTTTACACATCCCAGCAATGCTCCCTTAAATAAACCCCGATTAAACAAAGTTAGATTAATGCAGGTAGGAACTAAATCCAGAGGAGCTGCAATTCTAGAATAAAGGATCAATAAGAGTGGCGGTGGAGAGTTACTCGACGACAATAAAAAATGTGAAAGTAAAAAAGACTAAACAATGGAGACATGTGATCAAACACAGAAATTTGACTCATTTGAGCATTGTAAAAGGTTTAAGTAGCTAGGGATTAAAGTGAAAATTTTCAGGGACTAGTTTAAGAATTATGTCATGAAATATTCTTTGAACAAACGAAGAATATTCATATCATTTAATAATCAGTGGCAAAATTGCCCTAAACAAAAATATTAATGAAAAATTTGCCAACAAAAAAGTTTAATGACAAAATTACTCTCCCCAATAAACTTTAGTAATAATTTTTCCCCTTTTGTCATACATTATTATTCATATGCAAAAGTTTATTCACTTATATATTTGCAACATATCTCTAATTTTATTTGTACATGTGTCATATGTTTTGTACATATCCATCACTTGCTTTATAATATCAAGTTTCATATATATCTACCATCCAATTTATACATATCTCCAATTTTGGAGGGAAGTGAGATTTGACTTCTTCGCACATTTTTTCTGTAAGATTTTGAACATTTGCATATTGTTAAATATATTGATAATATATCTATGATTTCATTTATACATGTTTCACATATTATTTATACAAATCTCTCACTTTCTTTGTACATCAAATTTATAATATCTGATATTTGATCTGCATATATCTCTAATTCTCGGGGGACACGAGATTTGATGTGTTCAAACTTGTTTTATGATATAAAAGATTTTATTGGAATGTAAGTATATTTAATATATGTGTTCATCCAACCCCGACAACCCGTAAAACCAAACTAAACTGATGACAGAGCAGGTTTTTTGCAGGTTAGGGTCAGGTCGGGTGGTGAAGAGTGGAACTTGGTCATACATACGGGCAAGTTTGGGTTCCAATTTTAAAACCTGGTTAACCCACATCTACCCACTTCTAATCCCCAATTTATAAATTCTAATACCTAACATGTCATCCTTACAACATCAACACTACTTAGTAGTAAGCAATTTGCTATTAAAGTCTCATAATTTGATCCCTATTAGACCAGGTAACGTATTTTCTCCATCCAAGCAGAACAATGCTACATGCATTAAAACTTTACCATGCATAATAATTTAGTAAAACAAGTATATGGACGATCTTTCGATCAAAATTAAAACAAAAATTATTGTTTGTGTTAAAATTAACTTTTTATTTCTTGAAAACTTATTCCTAATCTATGAGTTGTAAAGATTTTAGGGGGTAGCATTCAAGTAGACTGTTCGAGATCTAACTGTAAGTTTAATAATCTAGTCCCACTTTGAAATTTAGAGGGAAAGAAAAGAGAATCATAAACATTTTGTATTTTGCACAGATACATTTTGAAGAACCAAAAGAAATTTTCACAAAGTTAATATGTAAAACCAAAAAGAGAAAGAAAAACAATAGCACACAATGGCTCTTAAGACCCAGTCATACTGAACCAACCAAAATCATATTTATACAGATAAGGTTTCAATTGAATTTTTATGCATGTCGGAAGGGTTGGGTACTAAAATATGCAATCTAGTCAAGGTAGCGGGGCAGGTCGAGTTCCACTGGAACCCGATCAAATCTGCCCTATGAACATCCGTATACAGATATAACGGATAAAAAGCATATTAGACTTACCCAAAGTTGGAATTGTGTTACATTTTATTTGGAGAGTAGTTAGTTATTTTTTTTTCCCTATATTGTCAGTTAGTTACCTTGTTTATGTTCATTTGGTAATACATATTAGGATTAGACTTATGTTACCTTCCATGATTCACTTTGTAAGTCAGATGCGTATTAACCGTAGATAAAGATTGTGCCCCTTTGATAGAAAATATAATCAACGGTTTGATCACAAATTGTTTTTCAATTATTTGAGCACAATTTGATGAATTCACTCACCCGTTCACATGATAATACATACTATAGAGAAGGGTAATCCTTGCATTACGTTCTAGGTTGAGGGCAATTTGGTTAACTCACTCACCAATCACATGACAGATTACTATCCGGACCTTTTTTTTTTTTTTTTCTTTCAAATGCTCAATGTTAAACTCAACTAAACCGTTCCCAACAATTTGTTATGTGCAAAGGAGAGAAACCCGAGAGCAGTAGCAGAAGCTAGAGAAACCCAGTAAATGATCACATAAAGATTACAATAGAGGAATGTGAAAGATTAAATTGAATTTCTATTAATATGTCATGACACAAAAGCTGCCAAAGAAGCAGCCTGAAGGAACAAGAGAAAGCGGTCCTACCATGGTTGCTAGCAAAACCTCTGTTTCTCCTAAACCTTACCAGGGACAATCTTGAGGCAACTAATGGTCATGCTTTGATGAAATGATCAGCTAAAAGTTTTGTAACTGTGAAGCCGACGAAGGAGTCAACATTGAACAGCTCCTTCAGCTTCTCATCACAAATTATTCTCCTCTTGTCAGATGGATCCTTCACCAAAGCGAAAAGAAAATAGAAAGCTTTAAACACCATCAGAGAGTGACAATAACAGAGATAGTACTCTTACAAACGCCTGCATATCAAAATTTACTAAGTTTCTTAGGATGGTACTTTTGATCTAAACAATCATTTGGTGAATACAATTTCTTTTTTCTTGTCAGATGCCTACAGCGATCATTTCAGTCTAAACATTTAGCCGAGATTCAAAAGCACAAGTATTTTCTTTTCCCCATTTGAAGGCAGGGGTTAGGATAATTCTGACAAAATAATAGACTGCAAACATAGCACATGCCATAGAAAAAAGAGACTAGAAATATAATGTTGGAATAGTAACCAAGAAAACTCAAATCCGCCTGGCATATGAGCACATATGAGCATACATGAAAGGGTACAATCTGATACCTGAAGGTTGTTTCCTTTAATATAATCCCACATTCTCTTTATAACATCAGCTCGTGGCATTTCACTTTCTCCCGTTCCAAGAAACTTTACAAGAGCATCTGAAAGTTGAAGAGGAGCAAGAAAACCTGATTTTCCTCCTACCTTCTGCTTCTTTTCCTTTCTTTTTGGTTCCGCTGGATCTAGAATGACAAGATAACAAAACAAAGCACGTGATGTCAGCATTCACTGAAAATTAATACCAAGCTAAATACACAATAAATCATCAGCCTTTATCTCTCTGCAGTAGTCCATTAGGGGAGGGAGGATAAACAGGGAAGAATATCAAGCAAATTGCTACTAGAAGGCACAAGATGCGTAAAAATAAGTTGACAGCGGCAGTCACTTGAATCTCCATCAAAGTACTTGTGTACCGAAAGGAAAAAGGAAAAAAGTATGGGAACATATAGAAATATTCTGCCACGACAAACCAGCCTTAACGTAAAATGAGTTAAATCATAAAAAAATAGTGAACTCAACTTCATCAATCATTAAAATGGCCAATTATGTCTTCACAACCAATCAACTATAATTTGTTATCTCTACCTTCTTCCCTTTCTTTCTTGCATTGCTTCTCCTTGTCCCTTGATTTGGCTGGAACAACTGCATCACACAAAGCAAGATGAGTTATATTTAGGTGAATATCATTGGTCCACAAATAGTTCTTTCATATATACTAAGCAGAGCTAGATCCAAGAAACTAGCAAAGTTTCAACAGTTACTGCTATCATGATCCTAGGAACATTAACAGTCCAAACTTTCAAGTCAACTGCAAGAATTTTAGAAGTACAAAGGAGAATGCACGAAGGTAGAACCTCACCCCCATCTGAATCCAGTGGCCAGATATGTTTTGTTAGAGCCTTATTCATTTGAAACATGTCAATGGATTTAACTTCAAAAAGGGCATGTAACATCTCGTCACAAATTATGGTTCTCTTATTTGCTGGATCTTGCAAATTTTTCTCTCTTATATGGGCCCAGATTTGCTTGACCACCTAGCATCAAAACAAAATGGTTAAAAAGAAAAAAGAAGATCAATCAGATTTGGAAAAAACAAAACAGTTTTAGAGTGAAAAGATAAAAAGAAATTTAAACTGTATCATTATACCTCAGTCCTTGCCAGTGTAGGTGCACCTACAAGTTTCTGAAGTTGTGGAGAAAGGCTACACAATTTCGTGAAACCACCTCCTCTTCTATTTCCTTCCCTACTTTCCTTCCTAGACCTGAGAAGAAATAGAGGAATTAGAAAAGCAAAGGCAGCTAATACATCTTGATCAAGTGCAAGCTGCAAATCTTTTTGAATCATATCAGTTGAAAATGGAAGTTGATAATCTGGGCATATCTTTAAGTAATAATGGAAATAGCTGATTTGCAGGGGCTGAGTAAAATGAATATCATTGGAGGAGTTAAAATAATGAAATAAAAAATGTTTCTTATTTCATCAAGAAGTTAAAAATAGAGTAAGTTGACTAGAGTAATTCATCTATCACATATGAAAGGAGAACTCTAAATATCAGTTACTTTCTTTTCAGCCCCCTTTTCTGTAGTTGCACAAGAAATGCTGTCTCACAAATTACAACCTTCCTACTAAATCAGTTGTGAGCATTGGCTCACATTTTATGTCCATCAGTGCTGGAAATTTAATCAACAGAAAGCAACAAACACAAGTTATGAAAAGGATTTCATCATAGTGCAACGTGCAAGAAGACAATTAACTAGAGGTCATGGGATGAACTAGATCAAAGTTCCCTGGGAGTACCATCAATGTCTTCCTCCTGCAATGTCAAGCAACTTAAACACAGAGGCGGCTAGTGGGTGTTTCCTTTTGTGAAGCCAAGAATCATAAAAAAAAAAGATGCATGCTTGTCAAAAAGCATAGAACTTTTTAGTTCTACCAGGTCCACGAAATTATGAAAAGTAGACCGTTTTGAGAAGAAAATCCGCACAAGTAATCAGTATTGTGAAAACTTTGACAAACTAGAGAACAAACTTCCAAATGAAAAACAGCCGAAGTAAATCTCGCATTCTCTTAGAAGAATAACTGAAATCAATTTTTCAGTTACTACAAACTGAACAAAGCCTGCATTGAAAAAGGCATAGGCTTTGAGAATTAGAGAAGGGTGACAAAATAGTTCAAAGTAACAAAGTTTTATTTCAATGATGAGTACAAATCAGCCTTGTTCGCTGCGTATTCCACGGCAATGAGAGTCACAGAGTCGGAACAAATAACGACCTGTTCAGATAAAACAGGTCCTGTCAATTTTGGCCATTCACTAGTTATTCGACCACAAAAGAAAATTATCTCTATTTTGAAGTAAAAAAGAAGTGAAACCTTTTTTTTTTCTCTTTCTGCAAGGAGCAATAAAGCGAAATTAGAGTTGAATGTGGTACAAAGCAAAGAATATCAGCAACCATTGCCTCTGGAACGAGATAACCAATCCACCAACAATCGAGTAACATCGAAAATTTGAAACTAAACCTAAAAACATCAGGTCTTTGGAAAAGCAATATTCTCAAACCAACTAAAGTAACTAATCACAAGATGAACTGTAAAATGGTTTCAAAGCTGGAAAGGATAATCAATTCATGTCTGTAAATATCAAGACCGAAAATGAAATGCTAAAATAACATCTATTACAAAAAAGAGACTAACCTTTTATTGCCGGTTCTAGCTTCTTCGTCGTCGCCCTCGTCAACACCAGGGCCACCGGTTTCCTCTGATTTAACCATCTCCGTCCGGTTATCATCAACTTCTCCATCGCCTTGTTCTTCCTCTTCTTCTCTCTGTTCCTCCCCTTCGCGTTTTACCTCAGCATTCTCGAACTGCCACTGCAGATACAAATCGACTTGTTCCCGAATGAACTTCTTCCGGTCGGACAAGTCAATGCCGAAATCTTCCTCCAATCGGCGCCGGGCGATGGCGGTAGTGGTCGTGTTGAGGTCCGATTGCCGGAGGAAATCGTGGAGTCGGGCGATTAGCTCGGAATCCGTCACCATTTGCGTGGACTGGGGGCCCGATTCGGTCGATTTCTTGGAGCCGCCGTAGTCTCTGGAGGTCAGGTGGGGTGGGCGGGTGGCGCAAGGAAGGGGCAAAACGTGAGAAGAGAGATTCGGAAAAAGGTTGGTTTGAGTCGCCCGTTTATCGTTGCTCAGATTAAAAATTGTCGAGCGTAGTTGGACCCACCCAATTTCGCTCGTGTTTTTTCAATTATAAAGTGTAACTGGACAGATTTACCCTTCGATTTCGAAGACCAGTCTCACCCCTTTGAATCCAAAACGCCAAAACCATTGCCACCACGCGTAGTTATGTGAAAACTGATGTGATATATTGGTGTATATTGTTATTGATTTATGAAAATGATGTATTAATGTTATTTTAAAGTAAAACATAAGATACGTTTTTCACATTTTTTATATATATTTTAATTATTTTCATCATAATGTTTCTAATATAAAGTAACATGAAAGAAAAGAATTCTAACAATTTTCAAATCTGAATTATTTTAATATCATTTATCAATTAAATTTTATTTTTAAATAAAAAAATGAAATAACATTAATATCTATGTCAAAATATGTGTATTAATTATATATGCATATATGTGGCACACTAATGTTAAAATAAAAAAAAATTATATAACCTGCAATATATGATATATTGTGGGCGCATCACGATAAACCAAAACATATAAAAATATCAGTACCCAAAATACTATGATATTTCGTGCAATAACTTGGTAAAATTTTTAAAATTTATGTACCACATATTTATAATAAGCAATATTTTGCACCAGTATTTGAGATACTACTTGCACCAAAGATAATGTTTTGAGGTTTGGTTTTGATATTTATCATTAATGTTAGAGTTGTATATAATTTATATGATAAAATTACACTTTTAAAACTTTAAAATTAAAAGTTAATTTTGTATAACATTTTTAAAACATTACATGTCCATAATAGACAAATCACATTTGCAAAGATAAATTAAATCTGAAATCAGATGGTGACCCATTTCAATTGCGGAAGTTTGAATTGACCCCATTTCCTATTTGTGGATCACAATTTGTATGTTACGTCGACGCTCCCCTGACTTTGCTGATTCCCGCACCAATTGCATGCATCTATAAAAAGATGAGGAAGTCCAGCCTGGCCCAGTGCCTAAGAGCTAACAAGTTGCCAAGAAAAGGAAAAAGACTACATCCTGGAAAAGGCCCACCAAATCTTGCCCTTTCTTATACTATACTTCTCAAACTTTTCTTCCTAACAATCAAACCCCCAAGTATTAATATCTTTGCACTATGTTGCGCCAATACAATACTATTGCAACAGGCGAGATCGTTAGGTAGCACTGCTTAAAATACCAGTCTCACGTAAGAGTGTACATTCGGTTATTTGATTTGGACCGAACAAAATTAGTTGGTTAAATTAGTTTTCGGTTTCTAACAATAAAAAATCAGATTAACTGAACTAGTAAGAGAAATTGATCAAAACCAAATCAAAATATTTTGATTTGGTTTGAAACAAAAACAACCAATACATACTCAAATCCAAGCATTGGATTCAAACACAAGAAAAAATTCCCTTCAATGTCAAACAAAGAAGCATAGAATTTATACCTAATAAATCGAAGAACAGCCTTTCAGACATAAATGTAAAATAGGGATCAACTAAGACAAGAACAGTGCCTGAAACCTTATTTGTTGGAGAGACTAGTTTGTAGGTGGCATTTTAATAGCTATGACAAGTGCCGGATGGCAGAGTCTTGCCCCTAGTGGAGCTGCAGTCGGGTTGGGGGAGTGAGAGTTTGCACTTTGCACACCACAAGAGGAGTGAGCGAGGCAGAGAAAAGACTTTTTTAAATGTTTGAATTGGTTGGGCCATTTGGGCTTGAACATTAAGTATTGGTGGGCTAGGAGGCATAGGAGCCCAAAAAATTTTAAAAAGGGGCAATTCCAACACCTTCAACCAAAATCGAACCGAAATTAATTTTCAAAACCTTGGTTTTAATTGAAACCAAACCGAAAAATTGAATTTGTTTTATTTCAAATTTTTTTATGTTTTGGTTGAATAATGCACACCTCTAATTTTACATTCATAAATTAATTCAAAACAAGGAGTAGGCCTGTGGTAAGGCCCAAATTTATTGTTTATTTGGAAGTAAGTCCTCTTAGTAATAATACAAAGGCCAACTTCGTCTCTCTTTTCTGTACAACATATATTTTTTTCCCCTCAAAACTACCAAGCTAATCTCAAAATACAAGCAGAAATCAAAACGAAACAAGATATCAAGATCTTAGAGAAGACTTGGAGGAAAAATATCTACAATTAAAATTTCTTGAATTTTATGATTGTATGATATCCGACCAAGAAATCAAAAGCTGATGACCATGATTTGTTGTTTAGAAGACAACATTGCTATGTAGGTCTCGCTTGATAACAACTGTTATTATTAACATCTGAATTTTAGATAATTCTTTAAAAATAAAAATCAAACAGCTGAAATTAAAAGTTAAAAATTATCATTAGATAATTTTTTCAGAATTCATAGCAATGATACCAAATGAGTTCATCATAGTAATGAGGTAGCTCCCAAGCTTATGTACGTTTACATGTTTTAAGTTATCAATTTAATGAGAGAATTACATTATCAAACTGGTTCTATTGTTCAAGCACAAAATAATGTGAACGTATAGTATTTGTCGGATAAAGATCCAACCTAAAATGAAATTTATCGAATTTCCCTTGCTGGATTATACTAAATTCCAATACCACTTTCAAGCCTATAAATAAATATAAAAGCAGATACATTGGTCAAATGATCTTTTCATAATTAAAACAAATTTGAAATTAATTTGCAGAGTGACACATATACTTCCAAAATGATTACAGAGCAATATGTGGTAATTTTCACTTTTACCCCTATTAAAGCATACATGGCAGCTAGAGATTCGCTGTTCGTTTTAATTACAACAGGTTCAAAGGTTTTTTATTTTTTATTCTCAAATTCTTAACGTGACATGTGTCAGGCTAATGCCAAAATTTTGAGTGCATTTTTCCCCACGTCCAGTCGGTTTTGAATCAGTTAATCGGTTACATGCAATATTCATTTCCACAGTAATTAGACTAAAAGCAGGTGCTATGTGTATCCTTTCTATTCGATGGTAGGCGTGATCACTATTCGGTTAAAACTGAAAAAACTGAAAAATTTTAAAAATTCAGTTTTTCGGTTTGGTTTCGGTTGAAACCGAATAGAGAGAATATCAGTTTCGATTCGGTTTCGGTTATGAGTGTCGGTTATTTCAGTAACCGAAAAAACTGAAATTTCTTTATGTCATATTTGAGGTTTTGGTGGGCTAGATGACAGGTTTAAACGGAGGAGGGTTTGAGTGGAAGGTAGATAGAAGATTGATGGCTTCTTTTGGGGTTTTGCTATCACAAGATCATCCGCCCCATTGCTCGACTCCGTCCTGCCCCACCGTCTGCCCTCGCCCTCCACTCCCCTCCCCCTTTGCCCCTGCCGTCTAACCTCGCCTTCTCCCTAGCCCCCGCCATCTGCCCTCACCCTCCACTTACCGGCGCCCTCTCCCCCGCCGTCAGCTTTCTGCTCCTAAACCGAGAAGACTCCGACAAGAAAACGCCGACGCTGGCGCCGGCCAAGGAGAAGAAGGCTTTGATGTATGCTGCGATTGGAGGGCAAAAAAAAATAGCCAAGGTACCGTCGTGGAAGGAGGAATAATCTGGTCACGCCGACGCCAGAACCGACGAAATCGAAGTCGCAGATTTGCAAAAGAACAAATCTTGGCTAAACCCCAAATTGATCATTTATTTCTCTTTAAATAGTCTAACAAGGTACAAAAATACTAAAGTTTACATTTTATTCACTATAGCAGAAAATCAGAGTTAATATTTCTGTTATTTTGGGTTGAAACTGAACCGAACTAAAAAATTCGGTTCGGTTTTACTTCGGTTCCATCCTTGTATTCGGTTAATTCGGTTAATTACAATAAAAAACAGAAAACCGAAAAAATTGAAAATTTCGGTTCGGTTTTAACTGAAAAAACCGAATGATCACCTATTCGATGGTCGTTTGACTTTACTTGCAAAAACTTATATTTGCAGTTTTGCATCTATTAACCACATTGTGACTCGTTTGTGTGACTTTGAATATTTAAAAAAAAAATCATAAAGTTTGTAAGCAGTCAAGTCTTCCTTAGTCATATTATATTTATGTTTCCCTTTCCGTACTAAAAAAATTACAAATAAGGGTTGGGTATTTATACCACGACTCTAAAAGCCTTGTATAACCTTACACATCTGTAAATAAAAATTGAGTAAGCAACACATGGCCCATCTAATAGTAGTCTTGTGATATCAAAGGATGTGATTGGACAGCTTTTATCCGTTCATGACGGTCATAAATTGGTAGCAAGATCCTTTATAAATTGTTCCGAACCTTTTTAGAGATTTTGGATAATGAATGGAACATTTGTATGCTTGTAGTGACCATGTTCGGGTACTTTGGTTTAAGGTTGGTAGCAGCAAACAAGAAAAGCATGATCCCTGGAAAAGGTTCGTGCAAATTGCATTCAACTTCTAAAGCAATCTTCATCAAGTTCGATAGGTACCGTGAACCTGCCTCAAATTCCAAAAGCAGCCCAGAACAAGGCCACCATAAAGATAATGAAAAGGACGGGATCAAATTCTCACGTTATAAATGCATCAAATCTATACAGACAACTTCAAAGAAGCGTTTTGTTTGGGAACAATGTCAGCGCACGTCAACGTTTTGGCTTAGCAGAAAATTTTCTTCAACCTTCACTAAATCAAACGTATCCATTCTGTTCCCCAGACAATAACCAAATGCAAGCTTGGTGAAACAGGCACAGTTACAGCTTACAAGACAAGCCAAACACAAAGCAAATCATAATTTCAGTCAAAAAATTTTCAGTATTAGCTAATAATGGGATTCACAGTGGGCTCTTCTTCATTGCTTTCGACGATCTTGGGACCATCAATAGAGATTGGTAGAAACTGTGAATTTTGATCTTAGGTTTGTCCCCATCTGCTGAGTGGGAGAATATGACGGGCTGGTGATCATTACCTTGACTATAAACAGTAACATGTTTCGACACAGAGCCTCCAAGCCTCAAACTGCAGTTAACCAAAGCTCACCAGCTACTCAACTGCTTTTGGATTTTAGAGTTTTGAGCAGATCTACCTCCTTTATCTTTGTAAGAATTTCTAGAGGCAAGGGTTTTCCTACCCCTTCGTGCTGCTGCTATCGCCCGTCGTCTTTGCTTGGTTAAGCTCTTCACAAGGTCCGCATCGTCTTCGTTTGGACTCTCATCATCTGCCTCCTGGAAAAATGGAAATGCAGTGAGGGGCAGAAAGAGAAAACCTGAATCCATGATTTGATGCTCTAAAGACTTGAGAAGGAAAAATAAACGGCAGAGTAAAAAATCCAATCATATACCAGACCTGGGCACTTCCATTGTTACTTTCAGCATCATTCCTTTGGGCTTCTTCACAGTTTTGCCTAATTTCAACCACTCCATCTTCCTCGCTAGTATGTGAGGTAGAAACTTCCTGAATCATGGTTCAGAATCACATTAAACAATAGAGAAAGAAAATGAACAAAAAAAAAAGGAAAAAAGAACATAGAAAAAAAAGAGCCCAATATCATATTTTATTCAGGGGAAACTAGGGGAAAAGGCGAGTTTTAGGACCCTCCAGCCTTTGAAGCCAGACTTGGAATACATCTTTGATGGAGCTAGGGCTACAAGCAAAGAAAATGCCAAATTTCTCAGAAGTGAATAAGATATCCGGTAACAGCATTAAATAGATATATTCTGAAGTTTGTACAAATGTTGCTGGCCAAAGTCTAATGGAAGCCCACAAGCCTAAACTCTAAAACAAGGATAGTATACAAAATTAGTAACCTTGAACTGAGTACTGAAAAAGCAAATAACTTTGACTGAAGCATGCTCAGCTTCAAAATATTAAAAACTGCATGTTTCACAGACTGATGGACCAATGGCAAGAAATGCCAAGTATGGTAATCACGACATGAAACCAAAGGTAGAACGCAACATACCTGCCCTACGTGCAAAGATTTAAACTCATCTACATTTGTTTCATTTGAATCAGATTCATGGCCAGTATCCTCACTGCCTTCACTGTCAGAACTGTGACCTTCCTCGTTCCCACCTTCAATGAACTGCATATAATAACCATTGCTCCCCATGGTTAGTGTAGCATAATTTAAGGAGAAGTAAAAGAAAAAGGAAAAGGAATATATGTATTCAAAAAATGATGGTAAGCACAATACTGATTGCTGAAGCAGGGAAGTGATATCATTACACCATTTGTAGCAAGAAATAAGGAAATTACAGACCAAAATTATCAGAAGAGAGGCAGTTAGTTTCAGCTTTAGTGGTTGGAGAAAAATAGATTCTACCACATAATGGAAGGTAATCCAATCTCTAGAGCACACAATCAAATGCCAGCACAAAAAACAAAGGAAAAGTTACTAAAGCATGCCTTCGTGATCTCTTCCTGATCCTTCCGAGTAAACCCACTGGCTGCAAGTTCCTTATCAAGAAAACCAGCAGTCTTGGATATGGAAGAAAACAAAGGCCTCCCATTTTCATCTTTGCTTTCATCCAGACCATCTGGATCATCAGTACTTTCTTCAAAGGTCAAGTTGAACCTAGTGGCAGAAACCACATTTATGATATGTATGAGAAGAAGACAAGTAAATGCTTAAAAACAAAGAAAACCCCCGGCAAAGTACCTAAACATTTTTCACTAAAGTAACAACGAGTTGTCCCATTAATTCTATGGGAAACCCTTAGGCTATGGATGACAGACACAACGGATCCGTCAGAGCCATCCGTTGTTGTGGGTCCTGCACCCCACAACCAAAAAAATGTGAAACTGGCAAGCATGCCTGTTGCGTCTGTCATCTGTTGCCTAATTACAACCCTGATTCTAATCCTGCACCCAAAAAAAAAAAGTCAAATTGGCAAAATGACCAACCTCTTCCCAAAAAACTTGAAAATGCATTCAACGTCACGATCAAAGTACCTGAAACATGTTGTAGAGGATGATGCACATTTCTAACAAAGTGAATTAATAACAGAAAAGTTAAATCAGCACTGGAAGTAAAACTCCTTACATCTGAGCATTACGGTGAGATACAGACACCATTTGTGGGAAATCAATCATTGTAACCTTCTCATCATCATCAATCTACAAGGGATAAAATCAATTAAAGAAAATTTATAGAGAACTGGATTTCAAACGGCCAACTCTAACAATGAAACAGCACACATAACATAACAAAAATTGACTATATAAAAGCAGTAAACAGAAAAAGCTCTTTGGAATAGGATTCATAAAATAATAAGAAAATTATAAGTTGAAAAGATAAATTAATAATGGGCGCCCTTTGATTAGAAAATCCCATTAAGTCAATGGGAAAATATTGTAGAATAGACTCATTTGAAGGATCATGCCCAAAAGAATTGTGTGTTGGGAAGTGAACAAGGAACAAAACAAATGAGTGTAGCAGAAAGGGAGTCTTGCATCAGATGAGTGGCATATGCCAAGGATAAGTTGAGACATGAGAATATAAGGGCTCAAGTAAATGCAGCTCCCACTGAGGACAAAATCAGAAAAGGTTGCCTGAGATAGTATGAACATTATCCAATCTCAATCAGTGGGTGTGCTTGTGAGTGAGTAAGAAGTCGGATATAACAAACAAATGAAGGTAGGATCGCTATAGTTGATCCTAGTTGATTAGAGTCAAGTTTTAGTTGATTGATTGATTGATGACATATGTAAACCTACAAACAGAAGTATTCATCCTGCTTTTTATTTCTTACTATGATTATCTCAAACCATTGCATGCACATTACGCTTAACATATTAATAGGATAATTTCCAGTTTGCAATTCGATCCAATCCATTAGATTTAATACTTCCAGTTACACCTATATAATAACTTTGATAATCAATATTATGTTCTTCTTAGAAAGAATGATACTCCAGCATTGCTTGACAACTTCACATTCATCCATCCAATTTTGACCTTCAAATATATTGAAAATCAGTAACTCTGTGCCTTAACATGTAGAGCAGAAAGCTTGTTTTTTATACGAAGATATGTTGAACTTCAAATGACAAAGGCATACCATAATATTGAACTCATTGAAGTCACAGTGAATAAGACCATGCTCTGCCAGACAAACAATAAGGCCAATGATTGTTTCAAAAACTATCTCTGGATTTTGAAGTTGTTTAACTTGCACACTGCATTGAACAGGAGAACATTAGGAAAAGTAAGAACAGTTAGGACTACAGGGATACTCAAATAGCACATCACGGAAACATCAAATCTGTCATATATTTAACCTATAAGTTCGAGTAGATTAAGGAAGAATTCTTACAGGGGATAACCTTGGACAAGTGACATGACTACACAATGTCTATTGCAGTCCACCGCTTTGGGTACAGGGAAACCATGTTCCTCCAAAGCCTATTCAAACAGATAACAAAATTAACCAAACCTGACAAGCAATGCACTAAAAAAAACAAACTAGGAACCTACAAAAAGTGAAAGTAAGAAAACCTTCATAAAAGCATATTCTTTGAGTGCTGCCAGGCGGGACAAATAAAGCCAGTTATAGCTACTGCGATGCTTTAGATAATCACGTTTAGATTTAACGGCCCTGAAGGAAGTTCTACCAAGTCTATGCAGCTTCATTGCCATGACAGTACCATCTTCACTAGCAACCTCAAAGATATCTTGAACAATCATAGACACAAAATTAAAAAACTTCAGAAGCAGTGCCGATTCATGCACATCGCTGTTAAAGAGTTACCTGACTCTTTCCCAACCCCAATTTGACGACCAACAGCAGTGAACACGCCACGGTTGACCAGTGTCTTAATGGCCAGAAAATCGTAGCCAAGGTAAGTCAAGCGAAACCCATCATCTGGGTTTTGATCAGAAAAATCCATAAGTCCCCCAAAAAAATAAAGGAAGAACATTTAACTGCTAAAATTAGGAAAAGTAAAAAGGACCGACATTTGGAAGAGTCATGGTGCAGCAGCTTATGCTTGAGTAAGTTCTTCAATACCTTATACGTTCCTCCATGCCTTTCCATACATTATTAAGCTTTATAAATTAGTATAAATCAATTGCAAAACAACCAAAGCAATAATAAGTATGAACAAAAAAATAATTTATCATTACACCAAATCAAAATGATTACTTGAGAGAGGCAATTCGGTCCACAAGCTCAGCCGGTACGATTTCATGCTGAAACATGAACAGAAAAAGATGAAACTCATAACTAAACTAAGAGGGAAAAAAAATTTCTGCTGTTGATGATTCTTAATAGGGAACTTACATTTCTCATGCCCATCTCGACGGCTGTAAGAACCCTAAAATCATCTTTAGAGAGATATCTCAAAACGTCGACGTTGAGCTTCATTTCTCACAGCTTTGGGGAACCAGCTAGTTCTGAGTTCAGCTCTACCGCGGCAGCTCTTGCTGGGAAAACGACCGAAAATAAAAAATCTGAGAATTGAGAGACAGAATCCTGATTAATTTTCAGCGGTAAATTTTTTTTTGGGTTTTTTGGGCTTTCAACGGTGAATTTTTGGTTCTTTCGGACCTTAAGCTGGCCCCAAGCCCAAAAGGAGTTACTCGTAGGCTCACAGACTGACACTATTCATTTCCTATTTTCAAAACCATTTATTTTTCAATTTTACTAGTATTTTTTAATGTACGGATATGATGGACATATGTCTAATTTAGGGCTATCAGGGGTGTTATCGAACCAAGCCGAGCCTGAACACCTCGGGCTCAAGTTCGGCTCGTTTTTATTTTAGAGGTTTCGGGTTTAGGTTCGGATTCGATAAGCTTGAGGAAATGGTGCTCAAGTTCAGCTCGGTATGGTACAGTACTTGAGCTCGATTCGAACGTTCGAAAGGTTCGAAAAACCTATTAAAGAGCTCGATGTACAAGTTCAGTCCGAGCTCGATTAGGCATGCTTGAGCTTGAGCTTATATTGAGAAAAAGAAGGAAAACAACAACAAAATTCATAATCGCCTGCAAATGTAATCTCAACCAAATAACAAACTTAAACTCCGCCAAATAGCAAACTTAATCTCAGCCAAATACCAAACTTAATTGGAATACCAATACCCCCTCTTGTTAAGAGAAGAACCGGAGAAAGAGAAATATCCATCCATAACTTAACACAATTAAATCAACTACATTAACAAAAAAAAAACACAAAGAGTTCAAACTAACTTAATCTCTTTGTATGTGGATTACCAATCTCAGCAATTAATTAAAACAATTAACTAATACCAATTTCAGCAATTAACTAACACAATTACCAATCTCAGCAATTAACTAATACAATTATCAAGTATGAAATAATACAATAAAATTGGATGGAATCGGAAACGTCCAGAAAACCATTCACTGCAAATCATTCACAGCAAGAATCGGCGGGAGTCACACCAGATTGCCAGTGGCCCCGTGAATCCAGTCCAGATTGGCAATGGAGGTGTGTGTGTGTGTGTATCTATGAAAGAGCAACAATCATCCAAATAATTTTTTCAATCACATGAATTTTTTTTTTTTTTTTTGAAGAAAAAAGGATTCTAAATCCACTATGAAACATGCATCAAAAGTTTATATGATATCCTCAGAGAACTAGTAAAACCCCAAACCTACAAAGGTCAGTGACTAAACTGTGAGAAATAAACCTGCAATCAGTGACTAAACTGCAAAACAGATAACAATGAGTAACTGGAGTAACTATTTAAAGGAAAACAGAGGGACCAGGTTTTGAGTTTCACCAATAAGAGTTCTGAAAGAACGCGGAACCAAAGCAGGGCGGGCCTGCTCTCCTCGGGTCACAATGAAATTGGAAAATGGCGGGCGAATTGGAGGCACGGACGCGCAAGATGGTTGGCGGCGATGATAGCCTCGGGAATGAAGGCTTACGGCTGCAGGCTTCAGGTTCTTCGCTCATAAACGGTGAACGGCGTGCATGGAACGTTTCGGGAGACGGTCAAGGTGAAAGATAGAAAAGGGCACCACTAAGCCCTATATCGAAGACAGCGAGCGACGATGATGGCGAACGAAGAGATGGAGAGGCTACGGGCCGATGGGTTGGGAGCAACGTGAGTGACGCCGAGGGAGGCGGGGGAAGAGAGAGAGAGCAGGGCAGAGCGCAAGAAGTTATGTGGGCCTGAACGTGGGCTTCTAGTTTACTCAATAAGTGCCCTGGAACTGTACGGGGGCCTAAAACTCATAAAACATCTTTTGTTATAAGAGGTTCATTGATATCATGAAATTTATTTTAACTTAAGTTAATTAATTTATTTTTATTTTTATATTTTTTTATTTAAAATTAATTTTATTTGAAATTTAATATTATATAGATATAATAATCTATTTGAAAGTAAATTTTTATAATGATGTTAAATTTTTATAAATTTTTCTTTTTTAATGTCTTAAACTAAAAAAATTTACAAAAATTTAGTAAGATTACAAAAATTATATTTTTAATGGATTATTAAAATTTCATAATATTGGATTTTGATTAAAATTATTTATGGGTAAAATAGATGTAAGAATAAAAATTCGGTTAACATATAAATTCCGTTCGGTTTTTGGTTTCCTCCTATTGAAATTCAGTTAACCAAAATAACCAAAATTTTATGCCACTAGTATTTATAGTTGAGATTTTGAAAGGATTATATATGTGATAAATGTTTGCTATCTACATGAATATGATATTTGGATCTCGAATGAATTATAAATGTTTGTTAGGTGAATAAAATGTGTGTTTAAATTGGGATATGTGATGAATACTTGAGGTTTGAAATGTGTACACATAAAATTCGGTTATTTTGGTTAAAAACCGAATAATCAAAATTTTTTTGGTTTTGGGTTAGTTCGGTTTTCTACTATATTTCAGTTTATTCGGTTATTAGTATATAAGACCGAAAACCGAATAAATTCGGTTAAAACTGAAATAACCGAATGAGTACCCCTACTATTTGGCGCATCCTATAGGCATAGGAAATGCAAGGAAAACATGAAAATTGGCTGCAGGAGGAGATGCGATCGCATCCCATCCATGGTGTGATCACATTGAGTTAATTGAGTGGAAAAAATGCCAAGAAAAGCTAGGTGCGATCGCATTGGATATATGGTATGATTGCATCATGCTAGGTTACTCGCTTTAATACCCTATAGTATTTTCACTATAACTTTTTACTTAGGTGTTTGATTAGGCCAATTCAAGAACTAACATAAAGTCAAGAGAAAGGGTTGCAACTTGCATGCTTTCACCAAAGCCTAAATTTGCCAAGAAAGGATCTTATTTTCATTTTGAAGTGAATATTGTGATGCTTGGAGTGTGCCTATGGGTGTCTAAAGGGGTTTAGGGCCTTGGGGTCCGTAGTTTGACTTGCTAGGTGTTTCCATGGATAATAAATATTGATTTAGTAGGGTGAATCAAGCATTATGGATAGGTGAGCACCTTGAGCGAAGGTTAGTGCACTTGTAGCCTATTTAAGTTTACTTAAGGTACAAGTGAGGATCTAGTGCACTATTGGTAAAAATATGAGGTGGAGGCTTAGTATACTAGTGACTTAGGCAAGCTCATTAGCTTAAAGAACTATGTGGAAGCCTAGAACACCTAAATAAGGGCGGAAGCCTAGTACACTAGAGGCCTAGGCAAGCCTAAGGGCTTAAGGCACTATATGGAGGCTTAGTACACATAGTGAATTCCTTGGAATTCAAGCAAGGAGCATCTGACATGCCCATCCTTAGCCCCTGCCCAGGAAGTCTGTAAAAATTGGTTTCATGGTGATTGCAATTAGCTAGCTGTATATATGTGCAGATTAAATACCTGTGATACTATTTGATTAACCTAGAATATACAAGATGCATGCTCTTGTGCTTTGACTAAATTCAATGAAATTCATAAAACATTTACTTGGCCAAGATATATTTCATAGAAAATAAGTTCAAATAGCCAAAACATACAAAATCAACTGTTATAAGATATTACTACACATAACAACTATGTGAGAGCATTCACACATAAAGTAGACTAATGCCCTCACCCAAGAGCAGTCCTAAAGTCTAAGACTCCCTTAAAACATAGGTAATGGAAGCAACTAGGAGTATTATATACACAAGCCTTGACCGAGATCTTCTTGAACTAACTCCCACCTTGGATATAAGTCCCAGTGGCGAGTCACAAAAGTCCTTGTCCACATGCTCCTAGGCTCTGTGGCCAAAAGAACATTATAGTTAGCACTGTTACTTAACCAACAAGTAACCCAAGTACATTAGAATCATTAAGATTCCCAAGTGAAATACCTGCAACAAAAGCAAACTATCGTGACAACCCTCAGCGGTTATCCAGCCCAACAACTTCAGAATCTGCACAACATAACTAGGGAGTGAGAATTCGGAAATTATTAGTAAGGGTTTTCGCTTCATCTACAAGAAAAGTTATTAAAGGCTCCACATATGAAAACATATATAACCTACAGTGAGCTCATACGGTTAGAGGCTAGACTTCTCCTTAATCTAGTCCTTGAACTACAAAGCATTACTTTGGACTTTAGCTAGCTTTGCTTGCTAGCCTAACTAGTGGTAGATCACCAGTTAAAACTCTCTCTTATATTGTACAGGGACACTATGGTGGGACTATTATAGACTAGGCCATACAAACCTTGTAGACTAGGTGCACTAAGATTTCACCTTATAACCTCGTGGCTAACTACACGGCTAGGTCATCAAAGGTTCTAAACCTTTCACCCAAGCTAGTGAAACCTAGTTTTGGTCTTTTTGGTTACTAGTTTTCTTCCTTATGGTGGAAGTAACCATAAAACTCAAGAAAACTCATAGGTCTTGAAGGAGTTTTGGAAGCCTCGGAGTACCCCTAGAATGCTTAGACCCCAAGATACCTTAAAAACCCTCTAAGGCCTCCCCCTGATCTTCCTAGCAAAATTAAGAATTTTTAGCCACCATGCCTTAGTTGTTAATGAGCTGTGAAATTTCATGGTAGTGGTGATGCATCATGGGAGCTGGCAATGATTGGCGATGCGTCTCCAACACCTACGAAAACCCAGAAAATTCCAATTTTGTTGCTATGAACTTTGGAGACTTACCTAGCATATCAAATGTGCTTGGATGGTCTTCAAACTTCACACACATATAGTACATGTTGCATAGACCACAACCAATTATTATAAGCCAACCTATGATGCATTTAAACATCATTCCAATCATCATAAACCTCATAGTCTACCATAAACCAACTTTGCCCACTAATTAATGCTATCGCTAAAACTACTTGATTTCATCAAGCAAACTCATTCCAATAGCATTAATTAAGCTTGGAAACATAACTCCCTTACCTTAACTTTACCTCACAAGAAAGAATCAAGCAACCCTTCATCATAAATCTAAGTTCCACAAAGTTCTTCCTAGTTCCAAGGAAATAAAGACACAAAACACAAATACTAACTCCTAACTAAAACCCAAGCTCCCAAGTATCTAATAAACAAGAATCCACCCAGAATATAAGTGGCACCTCGCACCAAAAAGAGGGGATAATGGAAAACTTGGTTTCAAGCTTCAAAAACTTGAAATCACCCTTGAAACAAGCTCTCTATAGCATATATACCCTTGGTGGCTTAAATTTCTATCAAAATATCTTGATTTTGGGCTTAGGATCATAGAGAATTGGTAGATAGAAGGGTGAGCTCAGGTTTGAAGATGAAAGTGGCAGCCCTTTCATCGTTTACCAATTTTATAAGCCATTTTAACAACAAGTCATCCAAGAATTTAAAAAGTTTCAAATAAGTCTCTTCCTTTAGATAACTTAGTCAAACTTGGTCAAATCTTGTTTATTTAACCGAACGTTGGTGGCGTCATTTTTCTTATACGTCAGTTTTGTTTTCGAAATTTTTATATTATGAGTTCGGCTAGAAATGTGGGATTTGTTGTTGTTGGAGATGACGAGCTTTTGGATATTGATTCATTGATCTCCTTTTCTGATGAGGAAGTCACTGGTTGGTTCCATGATTATGGCAGTGAAGGCAATGGCAGCGAAGGTGATGCCTGTGAGAAAGGAATTAGCAAGCATACAGGTTTTGTTTCTTATTGTGTTTAAGTTTTCGGCATTTCCTGCGTACATTTTTTCACATTGTTTTAGACAATTTATAGTGCAGTGTCTGGATATGTTTCATCTAATTATGATGGATGTTAGTCTATGAGTGTGGAAGTTGATTCAGGTCGGGTTTTATTGTTTGTGTACATTTTGCTTGTACATTTCAATTGTAACGTTTAGACATTTGGGAATAATACTTCAACACTCTTCGTTGTAGTATATGGATATCTTTTGTCTAGTTGTAAGGGACTTCGATCTATAAGTGTTGAAGTAGATTCAAGTGGTGAATTGATTTTTTATTAGACACTTTATGTATTCTTTTTGCATACATTTGGAATTATGTATGGACACTTACTTGTGCAAATAGTGGACGGTACCCTGGTGATTATGAAGTTTGTAAACATGTTTCTGAAGTTGAATCAGGTAGGGCTTTGGGGTTTTTTGAAGATTTTCTATTTGTCTTATATGTGCTTTGTTTATTTCATGTTTTGTTTTTATTTGAGTTTGCTTTTGTTTTGTAGAGCCAGTAGGTGCAGCTATTGATGACACATTATCTGTTGGTTTTGATTCTGTGAATTCTGTTGATGATATTAGCTGGGTTGAAGCAACCTTTGATTCTGTTGATTAGGCTTAATTTTTTTTAAAGAGTATGTTATTTGTAAAGGTTATAGTGTACATTATGCAAGGAGTAAATATAGAAGCATTAGAAAGGATGGAGCACTTTACCACAATGAGTTCCGTTGTTCCTATGCGGGTTTAAAGTCTGGAAATGTTAAGAAAGAGACTGTTGAATGTAGTAGAGCCAATAAGCGGAGTAATTGTCGTGCGGTGCTACGTGTTAGGTTGAGTGATGATGAATTGTGGGTAGATCATGCACATTTACGGCGGCATAACCATTCATTTGTTGATTAATTGATTGATGACATACGTAAACCTACAAAAAAAAAAGTATTCATCCTGCTTTTTTTCTTACTATGATTATCTCAAACCATTGTATGCACATTACGCTTAACATATTAATAGGATAATTTCCAATTTGCAATTCGATCCAATCCATTAGATTTAATACTTCCAGTTACACCTATATAATAACTTTGATAATCAATATTATGTTCTTCTTAGATAGAATGATGCTCCAGCATTGCTTGACAACTTCACATTCATCCATCCAATTTTGACCTTTAAATATATTGAAAATCAGTAACTCTATGCCTTAACATGTAGAGGAGAAAGCTTGTTTTTTATATGGAGATATGTTGAACTTCAAATGAAAAAGCATACCATAATGTTAAACTCATTGAAGTCACAGTGAATAAGACCATGTTCTGCCAAACGAACAATAAGGCCAATGATTGTTTCAAAAATTATCTCTGGATTTTGAAGTTGCTTAACTTGCACACTGCATTGCATAGAAGAACATTAGGACAAGCAAGAACAGTTAGAACCACAGGGATACTCAAATAACAAAGCAATCCACAATTGATAACATGTCGAACAATTTAGGCAATAAACTATGTGTTATGAATGACAATTTTATTCATATTTACACTCATCACAGAAACATCAAATCTGTCATAATTTTGATAAACAATTTTATCCTGCTACTACAGAAATAGACAGCAATATTTAACCTATAAGTTCGAGTAGATTAAGGAAGAATTCTTGCAGGAGATAACCTTGGACAAATGACATGACTACACAATGTCTATTGCAGTCCACCGCTTTGGGTACAGGGGAACCATGTTCCTCCAAAGCATGTTCAAACAGATAACAAAATAACTAAACCTAACAAGCAATGCATTAAATAATAATAATAAATTAGGAACCTACAAAAAGTGAAAGTAAGAAAACCTTCATAAAAGCATATTCTTTGAGTGCTGCCAGGCGGGACAAATAAAGCCAGTTATAGCTACTGCAATGCTTTAGATAATCATATTTAAATTTAACAGCCCTGAAGGAAGTTTTACCAAGTCTATGCAGATTCATTGCCATGATAGTACCATCTTCACTAACAACCTCAAAGATATCTTGAACAATCATAGACACAAAATTAACAAACTTCAGAAGCAGTGCCGATTCATGCACATCGCTGTGAAAGAGTTACTTGACTCTTTCCCAACCCCAATTTGACGACCAACAGCAATGAACACACCATGGTTGACCAGTGTCTTAATGGCCAAAAAATTGTAGCCAAGGTAAGTCAAGTGAAACCCATCATCTGGGTTTTGATTAGAAAAATCCATAAGTCCCCCAAAAAAATAAAGGAAGAACATTTAACTGCTAAAATTAGGAAAAGTAGAAAGGACCAACATTTGGAAGAGTCATGGTGCAGCAGCTTATGCTTGAGTAAGTTCTTCAATACCTTATACGTTCCTCCATGCCTTTCCATACATTATTAAGCTTTATAAATTAGTATAAATCAATTGCAAAACAACCAAAGCAATAATAAGTATGAACAAAAAAAATAAGTTATCATTACACCAAATCAAAATGATTACTTGAGACAGGCAATTCGGTCTACAAGCTTAGCAGGTACGATTTCATGCTGAAACATGAATAGAAAAATATGAAACTCATAACTAAACTAAGAGGGAAAAAAAATTTCTGCTGTTGATGATTCTTAATAGGGAACTTACGTTTCTCATGTCCATTTCAACGACTATAAGAACCTTAAAATCATCTTTGGAGAGATATTTGAAAAACATCGACATTAAGCTTCATTTCTCACAGCTTTGGGGAACTAACTTGTTCTGAGTTCGGCTCTACCGCGGCGCCTCTTGCTGGGAAAACGACTGTGAATAAAAAATCTGAGAATTGAGAGACATAATCTTGATTGATTTTCAGCGGTAAATTTCTTTTGGGTTTTTTGGGCTTTCAACGGTGAATTTTTGGGTTTTTTCGGACCTTAAGGTGGCCTTAAGCCCGAAATGGGTTACTCATAGGTTTACAGACTGACACCATTCATTTCCTATTTTCAAAACCTTTTATTTTTCAATTTTACTAGTAATTTTTAATGTACAAATATGATGGACATATGTCTAATTTATGGCTATTATCGAACCAAGCCAAGCCCGAGCGCCTCAGGCTCGAGCTCAGCTCATTTAAGTTTGGTATGTGTTCTTGTTTGGGCTAGGGCTCATTGAGCTCGAGGAAATGGTGTTCGTGTTTGGCTCGGTGCGGTGTTCGAGCTTGATTCGAACGTTCGAAATGTTCGAAAAACCTATTAAAGTGCTCGATGTACGAGTTCCGTTCAAGCTCGATTAGGTATGCTCTAGCTTGAGATCATTTAAAAAAAAAAAGAAAAAAAATAACAAAATTCATAACACTAGCTGGGGCTAAATTCAATTACACAAATAATAATAAGAAAGAAAACAGCAACAAAGTACACAAATTACATAATTAAGAAAGTCCATAAAGTTTGACATAATAAAGTCTTTGTTTGCCCTAAAAAAAGGCTGCAAATGAAACAACAACAAGTCTCCCACACATGAAACAAACAACTACAGCAAGACCATCAATTCTACAAGCAAGCAAAAAGGGTTGGGTATCATGCAGCAAGCAAGCAAACTTAATCTCAGCCAAGTATTAAACTTAATCGACACCAATACCCAATCTCATTAAGAGAAGAACTGGAAAAAGAACAATATCTAACCACAACTTAACACAATTAAATCAACTAAATTAACAAACAAAAAAAATATCAAACAGAAAGCACGATATCAAACAGAGAGCACGCACGATGCCTAATTTGGTTCATGAGAGCATAATGAAATAGAGATCTTCGTCTATTTGGATTACCAATCTTAGTAATTAATTAAAATAATTAACTAATACAAATTTTTTTGCTCACATTTTTATACTTAGCAAGTAACTTTTCAACAGGAATCTCGTTTTCCCTTTGAAGTAATGCAATCTGAAAAGGAAAAGAAAATGGAAACAATTTCAAAAATAAAGTTAAAAGTTCTATGATGTCCTATGTGAAACAGAATTTGAAATGTAAATACTCAACCAAAAGACAAGGAAAAGCACATAATACAACAAGGTTGTTACCTAATCTAAGGGATTGGTTGGGTCTACTTATGCTAGCTCCTCTTTCTCTGATAAGGTTGTTTCATCATCCTGTGCATTTAATTTAAAAATAAAGCATCTAAGCATGGGATCAACACCAAAAAAAAAAAAATTGGCACGCAGAAAAGAGTAATTAAATGGTCAGAGAAATTGGGCACGAAAAAAAAGGGAAAGAAACAACAATTAGCAATTTCTACCATAAAAATATTTCCTACTTTTTATAAATTTTTTTTCATTTTTTGTCCACCAACCCTTTGATTATAATCTCATTACTCCGGAATATTAGTTTTTAGGTAAATTGATTGTAAACTTGACATAACTCACAGCCAAAAGTTGTGTACATAAATTCTATTCAAGATAAGTACAAAACAGGAGATAACAAAACGCAAAGAAGACTAACTATGCCACACAGAGAGAAAAAAAACTATGAGTTACATAATTTCTCTTCTTCAGCAAAAGTATAATCACCATCCTCTTGCAAATGGTACAAGTGGCATGATTGACATGAGGAAAACATCACATGATCAAAAGCAAATAACAGATGGTAAGTAAACATACAATTATGAAAATAAGCGAAAACAAATAAATCTTAAGTTAAAAGGGAGGTTGCTTCGCAGCAGTGGGCCGATGGCAAAGGAGATTGGGGGAGAGTCTGGCTGAGTTGTGAGTTGCAACCGATCGGGGGAGAAGTAAAGGGAGAACTCCAGTGAATGAGGGAGAGCGACCAACTTGAGAATCAGGACACGCGACAAAGAAGAAATTAGCCGAAGAAGTGACCGACTGCCGACACCCGACGCTTGACAAAGGAGAAATCCAGTGAAGATGTGAGATCGGTGGCCGCTAATGCCTGAGCCTGAGACGCTCGACTTCTCTGCGACCGCGCCTCTGCCGATAGGCTTGATACTTGGTTGGGGCTGGGGGGTTAAGGGGTAGAATTTTAGGTTTTATTACGTTTTACTTTATTTTAATTATTATTGATATATTCTTAATATTATTATTTATATTATTAATATTATATAGGTTCGATAGACTTGAAAACCTATTGAATCAAATACTAACATTTTCGAGCTCGATTCGATAAAGGATTCGAATAATAAAAATGGCTCGAGCTCTTATTTGAAGTTTGAAAACCTCGGTTTGTTAATACTAATTTTGAGCTCTAGCTTGAATAGTTCGATAAAAGCTCGGTTCGTTAACACCCCTAGTCTAATTAAACTTACGTTTTTCATTTCCAAAAATGCCCCTAATGTTCTCCCGAAATTACATCCTTTACCCTTACTCGCATCTGATGTGTTCTTTGGCTCTGGTAGGGTTTTTGCTTGGGGTTGCTTAATCGAGCCACCGGATGCTGTGTCGTCACTTCGTCAGTATAGTGATTCTGGCATCCTTTCACATCGGCACATTTTCGATCTGCCGATCTATCACTTGTTTTTAGACATAAGTTTTGTTTTCGGAGTTTTCCTGCGCCGATCGTTGGTGGTGTCATTTTTACACTATGAGTTCAGCCAGAAGTGCGGGATTTGTTGTTGTTGGAGACGACGATCCTTTGGATATTGAGTCATTGATCTCTTTTTCTGATGATGATGTCGCTGGTTGGTTCTGTGATTATGGCGGTGGATGCAATGGTGGTGAAGGTGATGTCTATGAGAAAGGAATTTGTTAGCATACAAGTTTTGTTTCTTGTTGTGTTTATGTTTCTAGCATTTACTGTGTACACTTTTTCGCATTGTTTTAGACAATTTATGGTGTAGTGTATGGACATGTTTCGTCTGATTGTGATGGATGTCAGTCTATGAGTGCGGAAGTTGATTCAGGTAGTGTTTTGTGGCTTGTACATTTTGCTTGTACATTTCAGTTGTAATGCTTAGACATTGTGGGAATAATACTTTGACACTCTCCACTATAAGATGTGGACATCTTTTGTCTGGGAGTGAGGGACTTCGATCTATAAATGTCGAAGTAGATTCAAGTGGTGAAATTGATTTTTTACTAGACACTTTGTGTATACTTTTTGGACACATTTGGACTTATGTGTAGACACTTACTTGTGCAGGTAGTAGACGGTGGTTTGGTGACTATGAAGTTTGTAAACATGTTTTTGAAGTTGAATTAGGTAGGGCTTTAGGTTTTTTTGAAGATTTTCTGTTTGTCTCATATGTGTTTTGTTTATTTCATGTTTTGTTTTTGTTTGTGTCTACTTTTGTTTTATAGAGCTAGTATGTGCAGCTGGTGATGACACATTATCTATTGGTTCTGATTCAGTAAATTTTACTGATGATGTTAACTGGGTAGAAGCAATTTTTTATTCTGTTGATGATGCTGAGTTTTTTTTTTTTAAGAGTATGCTATTTTTAGAGGTGATAGGTGCAAGGAGTAGATATAAGGGTAGTAGAAAGGATGGGGCACTTTACCACAAGAAGTTTCTCTGTTCTTATGCTAGTTTAAAGTCTGCTAATGTTAAGAAAGAGACTGCTGAACGTCGTAGAGCTAATAAGCAGAGTAATTGTCGCGCGATGATACGTGTTAGGTCGAACGATGATGGATTATGGGTATATCATGCTCATTTAGGGCAGCATAACCATTCATTTGTTGATTGATTGATTGATGACATATGTAAACCTACAAACAAAAAGTATTCATCTTGTTTTTTTTTTCTTACTATGATTATCTCAAACCACTGCATGCACATTACGCTTAACATATTAATAGGATAATTTTCAGTTTGCAATTCGATCCAATCCATTAGATTTAATACTTCCAGTTACACTTATATAATAACTTTGATAATCAATATTTTGTTCTTCTTAGAAAGAATGATACTCCAGCATTGGTTGACAACATCACATTCATCCATCTAATTTTGACCTTTAAATATATTGAAAATCAGTAACTATGTGCCTTAACATGCAGAGCAGAAAGCTTGTTTTTTATACGGAGATACGTTGAACTTCAAATGACAAAGGCAGACCAAAATGTTGAACTCATTGAAGTCATAGTAAATAAGGCCATGCTCTGCCAGACAAACAATAAGGCCAAAGATTGTTTCAAAAACTATCTCTGGATTTTGAAGTTCTTTAACTTGTACACTGCATTGAACAGGAAAACATTAGGAAAAGCAAGAACAGTTAGAACTACAGGGATACTCAAATAGCAAAGCAATCCACAAATTGATAACATGTCGAATAATATAGGCAATAAACTATGTGTTATGACTGGCAATTTTATTCATATTTATGCTCATCACGGAAATATCAAATCTGTCATAATTTTGATAAACAATTCTATTCCGATGCTACAGGAACAGACATCAATATTTAACCTACAAGTTTGAGTAGATTAAGCAAGAATTCTTACAGGGGATAACCGTAGACAAGTGACATGACTACACAATGTCTATTGCAGTCCACCGCTTTGGGTACAGGGAAACCATGTTCCTCCAAAGCCTGATCAAACAGATAACAAAATTAACCAAACTTGACAAGCAATGCATTAAAAAAAACAAACTAGGAACCTACAAAAAGTGAAAGTAGGAAAACCTTCATAAAAGCATATTCTTTGAGTGCTGCCAGGCGGGACAAATAAAGCCAGTTATAGCTACTGCAATGCTTTAGATAATCATATTTGAATTTAACAGCCCTGAAGGAAGTTTTACCAAGTCTATGCAGATTCATTGCCATGAGAGTACCATCTTCACTAGCAACCTCAAAGATATCTTGAACAATCATAGACACAAAATTAACAAACTTCAGAAGCAGTGCCGATTCATGCACATCGCTGTTAAAGAGTTACCTAACTCTTTCCCAACCCCAATTTGACGACCAACAGCAGTGAACACGCCACGGTTGACCAGTGTCTTAATGGCTAGAAAATCGTAGCCAAGGTAAGTCAAGCGAAACCCATCATCTGGGTTTTGATCAGAAAAATCCATAAGTCCCCCAAAAAAATAAAGGAAGAACATTTAACTGCTAAAATTAGGAAAAGTAAAAAGGACCGACATTTGGAAGAGTCATGGTGCAGCAGCTTATGCTTGAGTAAGTTCTTCAATACCTTATACGTTCCTCCATGCCTTTCCATACATTATTAAGCTTTATAAATTAGTATAAATCAATTGCAAAACAACCAAAGCAATAATAAGTATGAACAAAAAATAATTTATCATTACACAAAATCAAAATGATTACTTGAGAGAGGCAATTCGGTCCACAAGCTCAGCCGGTACAATTTCATGCTGAAACATGAACAGAAAAAGATGAAACTCATAACTAAACTAAGAGGGAAAAAAACTTTCTGCTGTTGATGATTCTTAATAGGGAACTTACATTTCTTATGCCCAACTCGACTACTGTAAGAACCCTAAAATCATCTTTGGAAAGATATCTCAAAATGTCGATGTTGAGCTTAATTTCTCATAGCTTTGGGGAACTAGCTTGTTCTGAGTTCAGCTTTGCTGCGGCGGCTCTTGCTGTGAAAATTATTGTGGATCAAAAATCTGAGAATTGAGAGACATTATCCTGATTGATTTTCAGCGGTAATGTTTTTTTGGGTTTTTTGGGCTTTGAACGGTCAATTTTTGGGTTCTTTTAAACCCAAAGCTGGCTCCAAGCCCAAAAGGGATTACTCATAGGTTCACAGACCGACATTATTCATTTTCTATTTTCAAAACCATTTATTTTTCAATTTTACTAGTATTTTTTAATGTACGGATATAATGGACATATGTCTAATTTAGGGCTATTATCGAACCGAGCAGAGCCCGAACGACTCGGGCTTGAGCTTGGCCCATTTAAGTTTGGTATATGTTTAGGTTCGGGCTAGGGCTCGATGAGCTCGAGGAAATAGTGCTTGTGTTCGGCTCAATATATTGTTTGAGCTCGATTCGAATGTTCAAAATTTTTGAAGAACCTGTTAAAGAGCTCAATGTACGAGTTCCGTTCAAGCTCGATTAGGTATGCTTGAGCTTGAGATCATTTATAAAAAAAAAGAGAAGAGAAGAAAAAAATTCATAACACTAGTTGGGGCTAAATTCAATTACACAAATAATAATAAGAAAAAAAAACAGCAACAAAGTACACAAATTACATAATTAAAAAAGTCCATAAAGTTTGACATAATAAAGTCTTCGTTTGCCCTAAAAAGAGGCTGCAAATGAAAAAACAACAAGTCTCCCACACATGAAACAAACAACTACAGTAATACCATCAATTTTGCAAGCAAAAAGGGTTGGGTATCATGCAGCAAGCAAGCAAACTTAATCTCAACCAAGTAGCAAACTTAATCGATACCAATACCCAATCCCATTAAGAGAAGAACCGAAGAAAGAACAATATCTAACCATAATTTAACACAATTAAATCAACTAAATTAACAAACAAAAGATATCAAATAGAGAGCACAATATCAAATAGGGAACACGCATGATGCCTAATTTGGTTCATGAGAGCATAATAAAATAGAGATCTTTGTCTATTTGGATTACCAATCTCAGTAATTAATTAAAACAATTAACTAATACAATTAACTAATGCCAATTTTTTTGCTTACATTTTTATACTTAGCAAGCAACTCTTCAACAAGAATCTCGCTTTCCCTTTGAAGTAATGCAATCTGAAAAAGAAAAGAAAATGGCAACAATTTGGAAAATAAATTTAAAAGTTCTATGATGTCCTATGTGAAACAGAATCTAAAATGTAAATACTCAACCAGAAGACAAGGAAAAGCACATAATACAACAATGTTGTTACCTCATTTAGGGGATTGGTTGGGTTTGCTTATGCTAGCTCCTCTTCGTCTGATAAGGTTGTTTCATCATCCTATGCATTTAATTTGAAAATAAAGCATCTAAGCATGGGATTAATAGCAAAAATAAAAATAAAAAATTAGTGCCCAGAAAAGAGTAATCAAATAGTAAGAGAAATTGCGCACAAAGAAAAAAGGGAAAGAAGCAACAACTACAATTTCTGCCATAAAAATATTTCCCACTTTTTATAAATTTTTTTCATTTTTTGTCCACCAACCCTTTGATTATAATCTCATTACTCCGAAATATTAGTTTTTAGGTGAATTGATTGTAGACTTGACAAAACTTAAAGCCAAAAGCTGTGTTCATAAATTCTATTTAAGATAAGTACCAAACAAGAGATAACAAAACACAAAGAACACCAACTATGCCACACAGAGAAAAAAAACTATGAGTTACATACTTTCTCTTCTTCGGCAAAAGTATAATCACCATCCTCCTGCAAATGGTACAAGTGGCATGATTGATATGAGGAAAACATCACATGATCAAAAGCAAATAGCAGATGGTAAGTAAACATACAATTACAAAAATAAGTGAAAACAAATAAATCTTAAGTTAAAAGGCAGGTTGCTTCGCAACGGTGGGCCGGTGGCAAAGGAGAATGGGGGAGAGTCCGGCTGAGTTAGGGGAGCTTGGGGGAAAGTCCGGCTGAGTTGTGAGTTGCGATCGACTTGGGGAGAAGTAACGGGAGAACTTCAGCGAAGTCCGGCGAATGAGCAAGAGCGACCGACTCGAGACTTGTGACGTGCAATAAAAGAGAAATCAGTTGGAAGAGTGACCGACTGCCGATGCGGAACGCTTGATGGAAGAGAAATCCGGCGGAGATGTGAGATCGGTGGCTGCTGATGCCTGAGCCTAAGACGCTCGACTTTTCTGCGACTGTGCCTCTGCCGATAGGCTCGATACTTGGTTGGGGTTAGGGGGGTTAAGGGGTAGAATTTTAGGTTTTATTACGTTTTACTTTATTTTAATTATTATTTATATATTCTTAATATTATTATTTATATTATGGGAAATTTTCATAAAAACCCCTGAGGTTTATTGGATACTTCACTTACCCCCTTCTGTTTGGAAATCCTCTACTTTACCCTCTGAAGTTTAATAGATCCTTCACTTACCTCTTTCCATAATATTGAGGACCAAAATGCCATTTTTTCAATTTTGTCAATGTTTATCTTTGAACAAACAATTTAGAAAACTTTTCTTTTGGTAATCAGAAATTTAGAAAATGTTGACAACACTTTTTACCATCTCATGTTAATTTAAATATGTACTATATAGTCAATTAATTAATATTAATAAATTAAAATTATAGTCTTTTTAGAATTACAGATTTTTATAGTAATAAATCACATAAATACTAAAATGAATACTTAAAATAAAATCTGTTTATATGAACATTTATATACTGATATATGAACATTAATGTTCTTGTCAAGTATGGACGCTGCATTTATTTAGTCTAATTGCCCAATAATTATTGTATAATTACTAGAAAATTTAAATTATTAATTTTCCTTTACTTAAAGAAAGAAATTCTTTTTTCTATTGTTGATGAACATTTCACTTAGGTGAAATTTCAAAAAGTTGACAATTATGATAGAAAGAAGGTGTAGAAACCTTACTAAGTATTTAAGGGCAAGATTATTTTGCATTAGTGTTAATGTATTGTTGTATATTATTCTTATACAAAATTATCATTTACTTTATTTCAAAAAAAATTATTATTTACTCAAATTACCTATTTACCGAGATTTACATTTTAAGAAGTCCAAAACTGCCTGGAAAGTCACATAAATATTTTAAAATTATTTTTTAAACGTATTAAAGTGTAGGGTTTTAATAAATTAATATTTTTAGCAAAATAATCACTTTATATAAGAATGATGAAAAAATGATCTAATTCTAAGATTTACTTTAATTAACTTACCTATTGTTCATTTTATATACATATAATCGAAATAATTATTATATTATAGACATGCAAAACTTCCTTAAAAAATAAAAATGTATGATGTAATAAGTAAAAGTATCTAAATTAATATATAAAACTATCAATTATATGTTTCTGTTGAAATAATATAGTTTCATCTCTGACATTATCTAACAGGTTGCTCTTGACAAATATTTACATTTGTTGAATAATCGATGACACTCGTTATATCCAACAATTAAGGGTGTAATAGTCGGTTATGAAACTAAGAGGCACAAGTGTGAGTACCTTTTTAACCTAACCTGTGAGGTTGTAACTAACCATTTTTCACAAATCGTCATATTGACTTTGACATAATATTCCACTTAGTTTTTTTTTTATATCTAGTTATACACTGATACTTAAATTGAGTTTTAGAATGTGCTTTATAAAATTAACATATTTTCATGCTTTGAAATGACAAAATGGAATACAGAGGAAAAAAAAATTTGGGGCGTAGTTTGAGTCTGTCATTGAAATAGCATGATATAAATATTTGCTAACATTTGTCTTTCTTTTACAAATTGAAGTAATTATTATATTATAGACATGTAAAACTTCTAATTATTATATTATAGACATGTAAAACTTCATTAGAAAATAAAAGTGTATGAAGTAATAGGTAAAAATATCTAAATTAATATGAAACTATCAATTATATGTATATAAAATGGACAATATGTAAGTTAATTAAAGTAAATTTTAGAATTAGATCATTTTTGCATCATTCTTATATAAAGTGATTATTTGTCTAAAATTATTAATCTATTAAAATCCTACACTTTAATATGTTTAAAAAACAATTTTAGAATATTTTTATGACTCTCTAGGTAGTTTTAGACTTCTTAAAATGTAAAGCTCAGTAAATTAAAAATTTCATTAAATAATAATTTTTTGAAATAAATTAAATAATAATTTTATATAAGAATAATGTACAACAATACATTAAAACTAATACAAAATAATCTCACCCTTAAATGCTTAGTAAGGTTTCTACACCCTATTTCTATCATAATTGTCACCTTTTTGAAATTTCACCTAGGTGAAATGTTCATCAATAATAGAAAAAAGAATTTCTTTCTTTAAGTAAAGAAAATTTAATAATTTAAATTTTCTAGTAATTATACAATTGGGCAATTAGATTAAGTAAATGCAGTATCAACATTTGACATGGGCATTATTGTTCATGTATCAATATGTAAAAGTTAATATAAATAGATTTTATTTTTTTAAGTATTCATTTTAGTATTTACGTGATTTATTACTATAAAAATCTACAATTCTATAAAAACTATAATTTTAATTTATTAATATTAATTAACTGACTAGATAGTACATATTTAAATTGATATGAGATGGTTAAAAGTGTTGTAAAATTTTTTTCTAAATTTTTAGTTACCAAAAGAAAATTTTTCTAAATTATTTGTCCAAAAATAAACATTGACAAAATTGGGAAAAGGGCATTTTGGTCCTCAATATTATGGAATGGGGGTAAGTGAAGGATTTATTAAACTTTAAAGGGTAAAGTAGAGGATTTTCAAACAGAATGGGGCAAGTGAAGTATCCACTAAACCTTATGGGTTTTTTTGAAAATTTCCCTTATATTAATATTATATAGGTTTGATAGGCTCAAAAACCTATCGAATCAAATACTAACATGTTCGAACTCGATTTGATAAGGGATTCGAATAATAAAAAGGCTTGAGCTTGTATTCGAAGTTCGAAAAACTCAATTCGTTAATGCTAATTTCGAACTTGAGCACAGTTTGATAAAGGCTCAGTTTGTTAACACCCCTAGTTTAATTAGACATACATTTTTCGTTTCCAAAAATGCCCATAACGTTCTCCCGAAATTACATCTACATCCTTTACCCTTGCTCGTATCTGACGTGTTCTTTAGCTCCGGTAAGGTTTTTCCTTAGGGTTGTTTAATCGAGCCGCCGGTTGCTATGTCGTCATTCGTCGGTATGGTGATTCCAGCATCCCTTCTCATCGGTGCATTTTCAATTTGCCGATCTAGCACTTGTTTTTAGACATAAGTGTTGTTTTCAGAGTTTTCTGGCGCCGATCGTTGGTGGTGTCATTTTTTTATACGTCGGTTTTGTTTTCGAAGTTTTTACACTATGAGTTCGGCCAGAAGTGTAGGATTTGTTGTTATTGGAGACGGCGAGCCTTTGGATATTGAGTCATTGATCTCTTTTTCTGATGAGGATGTCACTAGTTGTTCCGTGATTATAGCGGTGAAGGCAATGGCGACAAAGGTGATGTTTGTGAGAAAGGAATTGGCGAGCATACAGGCTTTGTTTCTTGTTGTGTTTAAGTTTCCGGCATTTCCTGCATACATTTTTTCACATTGTTTTAGACAATTTATGGTGCAATGTCTGAACATGTTTCGTCTGATTGTGATGGATGTCAGTCTATGAGTGTGGAAGTTGATTCAAGTAGTGTTTTGTTGCTTGTGTACATTTTTCATGTGCATTTCAGTTGTAATATTTAGACATTTTGGGAATAATACTTTGACACTCTTCGCTGTAGGATGTGGACATCTTTTGTCTGGTAGTGAGAGACTTCAATCTATAAGTGTTGAAGTAGATTCAGGTGATGAAATTGATTTTTTACCATACACTTTGTGTATACTTTTTGGACACATTTGGACTTATGTGTAGACACTTACTTGTGCAGGTAGTGGACAGTTCTTTGGTGACTATGAAGTTTGTAAACAGGTAGGGCTTTGGGTTTTTTAAAGATTTTCTGTTTGTCTTATATGTGTTTTTTAAAGATTTTCTGTTTGTCTTATATGTGTTTTGTTTATTATATATTTTTTTTATTGTGTTTGCTTTTGTTTTGTAGAGCCAGTAGGTGTAGCTAATGATGACACATTATCTGTTGGTTCTGATTCTATAAATTATGTTGATGATGTTAACTAGGTCAAAGCAACCTTTGATTCTGTTGATGAGGCTGAGTTTTTTTTTTTTAAGAGTATGCTATTTCTAGAGGTTATAGCATACGTTGTGCAAGGAATAGATATAGGGGTAGTAGAAAGGATGGAACACTTTACCACAAAGAGTTCCTTTGTTCCTATGCTGGTTTAAAGCCTGCTAATGTTAAAAAAGAGACTGCTGAACGTCGTAGAGCCGATAAGCGGTGTAATTATCGTGCGGCGATACGTGTTAGGTTGAGCAATGATGGATTGTAGGTATATCATGCTCATTTAGGGCAGCATAACCATTCATTTGTTGCTGTTAGGTAGCGATATTTGTTACAATCAGCTAAGTTTTTCAATAAAGATATTTTCACAACTGTTGCAGTTTTGATGGAGAATGAGATTAAACTTGCAAATGTCATTATGGTTATCTCAAATGAAGCCGATGTGCTTGAGTCATTTGGCTTGACTAAGCGAATGTTTTACAATCACTTAAAAAATCTATGGGAACAAACATGGTAAAAAAACCTGAGGCGAACTCAAGGAGTCAGTACCATCACAACTATGAGGAGAGAGAAAATTAGTACCTGTTACTCTAAACAATGATACAACATGGATCATCTCAAAACTCTACAAAATTTCAATAGTTAATAAATTACATTATCATATTTACCTTCAAACTATAATATCAGTATCCATTTTTTCTATCTTTTACAATTTACGTGTACAAAGTGAAGGATAAAAGTGAAAACAATACAATTTCTTTTTCTCTTTCTTAATCTTTGTGTCAAACTCAAACTTTTCATCCAGAATTAGATAGAGAGGGTACTTGGATTTGAGGGTTTTTGCAACTTTTTTTTTCCTCGAGAGAATGTAACAATGCTTAAACAGAACTCCATCTGAATAAAACTTCATTTACTGTCCAATAAAATGACTTGAAAGAAACCAAGTAACCAATCTCATGGATCAGAACTCCAAAATGCCGAATGAACCACAGACAGACTACAATAACCGCAGAATCAGATTCAAGCAAAATATGAGGCCTGAAAACAAATGGAGAATAAATGCTTTCCAGCATGGCCAACAGCACTGCACTTATCAGATTGTGTAGAAGCAGCAGCATCTACATTAATCTTGACTTCGGCAAGCTGCGCGGATGAACCAACAATGGAGAAGAAAAGGGACCCTGAGCCAGTTCATACACCATTGTTTAACAGCCTCACCTATCTGAGCTGCGCTGCGGTAAGTAGACATGCTCAAACACAAAACGCTTCTGATTCCACCAAAGGAACCAGTCAAGAATGACAGAGTCCAGTGGAGTGGTTATTTGAGAAAACCAGTCAGTAATAGATATGTTTGGGGCAAAGGGCACATACCGTACAAGCAGCAGCAGCATCCATCCCTCTCAGACTAAGATTGGAGTGAGTTGGCAAATACTTTCTTCAATTGATTCAAATGATAAGACTCCTCAAATACCCAAACCATGCCACAGAATATGAACATGACACAAATCGCCTATTTGTTCACATGCTTTGATGATTCCTGTGACCATTCACCACTTCCAACAAGAGAGTTTAAGCAAACATGAGATTTTGAGGTGGTGTTTAGTTGTGGGAAAGTTCCTATGTTTCTTCACCGAATTTTCTTTGATAAAAATTGAAGACACTAGACTCCCAACACCTGCTGTTGCGCATGCCATGCAATAACATCTTTGTACGCCAAGTTCCCACCAAAAATATCTAATGCACTTCCCACAGTGACATCTACTCGCTCCATGCCTGCAACTTTAATTCTCTCCAAGTCGCCTAACACTGTCACACCACCAGCATAAGTCACCGGAATCTGCACCAAAATACCAGAATATGAACAGTTCAACCCAAGCAATGCAGAAGTAGATAAATTTTTGCAAGCTATTAGGTGGTTAAAGCTTAATCAGATTAGATAGTTGTAGGTAGCTCAAAGTATAGCAGGAAATGCACAAACCGGAGAGTACATCCCAAGCAACAACACCAGCTCTTCATCAATTCCCAACCTGCAAGAACAGTAGAGTTGTTGTTAAAGTATAGTAGAAATGATAAAAAGAATAAAATATCAAAGTTTAAATCCAACAACATTCTCATTTTAGTGATGCATAGCTGAAGTGACACTTTGCAACTTCATCGAGTAATTGTTTTTTACTGCACTAACAGTTCAAATTTCAGGGGATAGATTACTGGCTATCTTCATGATTATAATGAAAATTTTATGGGTTAAACAGATAGTTTTAAACCAGTGAATTTGTAAACCACTTAGGGCACTTTTAAACAAGTATTAAAGCGCAATGGAGCCTTACCTTTTTCCTTCAACATCAACTCCATGAACCAGAAACTCATCAGCATAGTTGGCCAGAAAATTGAGTTCCTTCTCATCAAGATAGACATCACTGAATTTCTGCCACCTATCTGTGACAATCACATATTTTCCTTCCTGCACCACAAATGCATCAACCAGCCACTTTATTTTTTATTTATTATTACTTTCTTCTTGAATGAATCCGTCCATCAGGCATTACAAATGCTAGCCAGGCAATAACATATCAACAAATAAATCAACAAGAGAACCTACAAAACAAGTATTGACTAGAACACCAAGGAAATTGCTTAATCTTCATTTTAATTAATTTTCATCCAATCATTGGGGTGAGGAGATGAATTTTACCTTTTTCCTGCAGCTTAGGTCCAATACAAGTCTTTGCTTTCCAATAAGCTGAACAAGATTTTGAAGCCTCTGAAGATCCATTTTCCCATTATTAAATACATACTGCAGAATAGGTAGAGTAGTTTTAGTGTCACAGAACCATTGATTTAAAGAGGTTTGACAGATGTTTAACTGGGAAAGACATATTTCCAAGAGGTGTTTTTATTGTATTTGCTTGTCAGATGGCATTGAGGTCTCATGACATACTGAAGTAACAATGACATGACTGGCTCCTTCTTCTAAGTAGCTAATACAGTTGTCTGAGTTTATCCCACCTCCAAGTTGCAAGCCTCCTAGATTTTTCCAGTCCTCGCACCAAGTTTAGCAAAGAAAATTTCAATAAGTACTAAAATAAATGACCACCAAAGGCCAAAAATACACCCAACACTGACCACGTAACTATCGATCCACAGTACCCAATTTCCGTAGTATCTGAAAAGAAGGGCTAAACATCTACTAAGTTGCTGTTATGGTGTGTGAACTAGATATATTATCATCAATTCATTTTAATGTCTAAACTGATTCTGACAAAATCCATGCTTAGCTTAGTTCAATTTGATGCCACATGTCTCTCAACTATCATTTACCACAAGATTTCAGATTTCCCATGTAGGAAAGGCACGTTATATGGCGCTTGGATACTTTACGTCAGTAGGAAACATACCATACATTAAAAATTTTATACATAGACATCTGTAAGCTGATATCAGAGTTACAGCAGCACAGATCCATAGAAATTAGCAGCAAATACAATAACAGCTAGCAAAACTATCTCAAACTAATAACTAGTTCTGCATCAAACTTTCAGCTAATGAAATGATACTTTTCTTCCTAATTGGATAGAAAAAATGATAGTAAAATCAAAGTACAAAGGAATGACTAAACCCTGCAGAATATAGCCTTAGTACTTGTACAGTTTATAAACAATTAAATAACACTCCCTCTACCCATATTATTTGCAACATTTGCTATTTTGCACTGTCTTAAATCTTTGCAACATTTCCATATTTAGTAAACTACTTTACCATATTACCTTCAAACTATCATTTCAAAATCCACTTTTCCATCTTTCTCGATTTACATGCAAAAATTGGGGCAAAGGTAGAAACAACAAACAATTTTTTTACTCTTTCTTAATCTCTGTGCCAAACCCAAACGTTTCAAAGAACCCAGAACGGAAGGAGTTTAAATATATAAAACATCAAACACCAATAAATAAATATATAAAACATCAAAAACCATACTATGTTAATCATCAGCTCACCAGGATAAGCTCGCAGGGCCTCAACTGCTGCAATCCTGCTTAAAGGATCAGCCCCCAGCATTATTACATGCCCACCAGTAAGACCATCCTCCTTGTACAAGTTTGCAAACTCTGCAGCCGACTTATCTGATTCAAAATTTGTTATGAGACCTGAAGCTTCCTTCTCTGAATCCTTAAGAGTTGAACCGACAATTTGTTTCACTTTGCCCTGATAGGAAACCAACCCAATAAAGTTTCAAATTTCTGGCAGATGCATATATCTCAACCAGCTTTCTACTTGACATTTAATTAAGAAAATACATGCATTAGTATTACAACTAAGAATGGCCAAGAGTTACAGAAATTATGCACTCATAAAAGTGATGATTCAGGGAAGTGAATTTCCTGCTGAACTTGAATTCAGCCAGCTGGAGTTCTATGGGGCGAGGTTGGACCAGAAAATTCTGAGCTGATTTGAGCATAGGAGTGCCGTTTCACGGCGGAACCTCGCCTCTATGAGCTCTGGCATTATCCAGCTTCCACCATAATTAAGTTCTTGAGATCATCACAAGACAACCAAGAACATTGTTTTACATGAAAGACCAGAATCATCATATTGTCTGACCGAAAAAAAAGGGGGACCACCATTCAAGTTAAAGCAAAGGAACAGTTCAAACCTTGTGAATGTCAATGCAAGGGCGGAAGCGAACGGCACATCGAACCAATAGCCGAGAAGGTTCTGCAAGATAGATGATAGAAGAAATGAACACAAAGCCTATTGAAGAAGAAAGGCGGATCTAAGGGAATAGTGGAACATTACTAGTCGAATTTAGCCAAGGCATGGCTGCGTTAAGCGCCTTCTCCCGGAAACTCCAAAATGGAGACTTGAAATTAATTAGGCTAGTTTGGTAAGCCATAGGAATTTGTATTTCTTAAACCATTTCTCCAGCTGAAGGAGCAACACCCTTCATAGCTGCACTGTCCAATAGCAGCTCTCTTGTCTCCAGAGGCTGAATGTAAAAGAATAAATAAAAATAAGCAAACTTAGAAAAAGATAGAAAGAGAAACACCAGCAATAATTTCATTTTTTTTCTTTTTCTTTTACGAAATTAGTGGAAGCAAGATCAGACAATTAAGAAGAAATATAAAAATAAGACAAATACGTCACCGAAGAACAAGTCACTAATATCTATAGCTATCATTAAGAATGTTCAATTATCATTTGCAACCTCTGATTTAAGATAGCTGCAAATAGCTGTTACAGTTTCATGAAATCATCGCATCCCATGACACCTTCTAAGACACATTGTACAATTACAAGTTGGAGGAATGAGTACGAGTTAGAACTCAGAAATTGAACGTAATGGAAAAAGATGATACCTTCAACAATTTAGGTCAAAAAGAAATTGAGATTCATTTCCTTAAAGCTTTTTTTTTTTTTTCTTAAGGAAGGGTTCTTCGAAGAATTGTATTCGGAAATCAGAAGTTTCTAGCAACAAGGTGATGTTGGTTGTTATAGATTAAAAACAAATTGCCTAAGAGAACACCTTGTCTGATCCGGAGGAGAGTGAGGATGCACAATTTTCTAAGAGAACTTTCTCAAATATTTGAATGACAATACTACTACATTGGCCTCATTAATTCTAAACCGTACATATATGTCAAGGCATGATTGTAGAATGAAAAAAATGGTACATTGCTAACCTACAATCGCCCCCCCCCCCTCCCAAACCAAAAACACACTCTACTAATATGTACTTGCTGAAATAAATGATATTGAGGATGAGAAGGTAGACTAATAACTGTAAAGGTTTCAGCCAAAGGATAAATTGGCTGATTAGAGGCTTCATTATTTATAGCACTTGTAGCTGAAGAAGTACAACTAAATCATGCATCAAAAGTTTATATGATATCCTCAGAGAACTAGTAAAACCCCATACCTACAAAGGTCAGTGACTAAACTGTGAGAAATAAACCTGCAATCAGTGACTAAACTGCAAAACAGATAACAATGAGTAACTGGAGTAACTATTTAAAGAAAAACAGAGGGGGTTTTGAGTTTCACCAATAAGAGTTCTGAAAGAACGCGGAACCAAAGCAGGGCGGGCCTGCTCTCCTCGGGTCACAATGAAATTGGAAAATGGCGGGCGAATGGGAGGCGCGGACGCGCAAGATGGTCGGCGGCGATGATAGCCTCGGGAATGAAGGCTTACGGCTGCAGGCTTCAGGTTCTTCGCTCATAAACGGTGAACGGAGTGCATGGAACGTCTCGGGAGACGGTCAAGGTGAACGATAGAAAAGGGCACCACTAAGCCCTATTTCGAAGACAGCGAGCGACGATGATGGCGAACGAAGCGATGGAGAGGCTACGGGCCGATGGGTTGGGAACAACGTGAATGACGCCGAGGGAGGCGGGGGAAGAGAAAGAGAGCAGGGCACAGCGCAAGAAGTTCTGTGGGCCTGAACGTGGGCTGGAACTGTACGGGGGCTAAAACTCATAAGACATCTTTGGTTGTCAGACTATGAAATTCGTTTTAACTTAAATCAATTAATTTTTTTTATTTTTATATTTTTTATTTAAAATTAATTTTATTTGAAAGTTAAAATTATATAGATATAATAATATATTTAAAATTAAATTTTTATAATGATGTTAAATTTTTATAATTTTTTTTTAATGTCTTAAACTAAAAAAATTCACAAAAATTTAGTAAGATTACAAAAATTATATTTTTAATGGATTATTGCAATTTCATAATATTGAATTTTAATTAAAATTAGCTACGAGTAAAATAGATGTAAGAATAAAAATAAGTTATTTTAAAATTAATTAACTTAAATTAAAATGAATTAACCCAACTGGGTGTAAGTTTCAAGTCTAAAGTGTTATTAATTTCGACACATGTCACCAATGACATCAGCAAAGAATTATTGAGATATCATCCAAATTCAAAAGAGCTTTAAATTCGTCAACACTCTTCTAAAAAAGAAGACCTCAAAAAAGAAAAAAGCACAGTCAGATATCCCCCTCTTTTGTAAACTTAGAGCCAATTCGTTTCAACTTTAGCCAATTGGCTACAAAATGACTTTTTTTTATTTTTACAACTTTTTTACTTGAAACTAATTTTAATTAAAAGCCAATATTATGTAGCTACAATAATCAATTAAAAATATAATTTTTATAATCTTACTAAATTTTTATGAATTTTTCTAGTTTCAAGTCTTAAAAAAGAAAAATTCATAAAAATTTAACAACATCCTAAAAATTTACTTTCAAATTGATTATTGTATCTATATAACATTTACTTTCAAATGAAATTGGTTTTACATAAAAAAGATGAAAAAGTTAAAAAAAGTCAGTTGACTTTAGACGAAACGAATTGGAATAGTGTGTATTTGTATTTTGCTCATACTAGATTTTTGATCAAATATGTGATTTGCTTGTTCCTCTTTCTCCATCCCTATCCCATATATAGCATTGGAATAAATAGATAACCTTTTTGTGTATTCATATGTATTAATATTCCATTCTTCTTACGTATACCTCCCAAGAAAAATCTTGATAATTCAACTATTGATAATACTCTGTCATTCTAATAATCATTTGAATATAATAAAGTTATTTTAGAAAGCAATTAAATTTTTTATGAAAATTTTTCTTACACTATTTAAAAATATTTATTATAAAAATATTTTAAAATAATTTTTATTTTCTTAAAATGTAAACTTTTTATTTGTATATAAGTTGAATGAATAAACACTAAATAATAATAATCACTTTTAGTCCATTTCTGGAAAATGAAAAAGAACATGGTAAATTTTGGTTTCAATCAAAATCTATTGTAAAAACAATTTGAATGAATAAAAAAATTGTGCTAATTTAGTTATATTTAGCCTTAGATGTATAGTTTTTTTTAATGCTCAAAATTTTCTACACTATAAGTTTAAAGGTTTTAAAAAGTAAAAGAATGAATATCTCAAACCGGGGCTAAAGATGAGGTGGGGCAAAGCACTTGTCATCTTGCTAAGGGTGTGGATATAGTTTTAGATATATGCCTAGTTTTAGATCATTTGGGGTTATCTGCACCAAGCCAAAATGACATAAATTATGGGGAAAAGTCTAAAGATTTTCTTTTCTTTTACTTTTACCCCTGTATGTTTGCACATAAATTAAGAAAAAAAGAAGAAAATGATATCGAAGTGACAATTTGAGGTAAAGTAATTATAAAAAAACTTACTAAAAATATATTGCAAATGTTACAAAGATTTGAGACAATCCATAATAGTAATAGGTGCAAAAAATATAAAACTAGATACTATTATGAAGGTACTCAAGAACAAGATTAACATTTAACATTAATAAATTATTACCATGGATTCCTAGGATTTTATTTCCAGGCTTGGTAATGCATCAGGAGCCTTTAATGTTAAGTAAGGATACAACCTGGAACTCCAGAAAAATCAACCGTTTTGCTAAATTCAACGAGCAACTCTTTACGTTGCTCCCATTATCCAAATTCCTCTGTCATTCTGAAATATATCTTGACCTCCCAAGTTCCCCTAAACTTTAAGGTTTCCCTATGGAAATGCTTCTCATGGTGACCTGTTAGATTCTATTTGTTCTCATTGCCACAACTCTTTGAAAAATGATGTTCTATTTATTTGGGAATGTCCAAGTTCTCACGACAGTTTGGATAATTTTGTTTATGTCCTTCGTCAGCAATGTATGCATCATTTGAAGCCTGGCTTGCTATCCTTCTGGAAAATCAGAAACATTATCCATCAACTTGGTTTCAATTCCTAATATCAACACTCTGGACTATTTGGATTGGCCGTAACAAGTGCATATTTCAAAATGCTCTTTTTCGTGTGTCATCTTTAATCATTAAGTGGGATGAGTTCTACCATCAGCTATCTATGGCTAAGGAATACCAATACATATTATCTCATTTCCTGTATAACCCTTCTTCTATTTTATGTCATATCTAGGGGTATAACCAGGTTCAACATGCTTAACTTTGGCCAAACATTTTCTTCATCAATGGTGTTTGGCGAAGTTCATATAGCTAATGAGCAGTCTTTTCAGTTTGGTTAGGTGTGAATGCGTCCCCTAAGACTTCATCGCGACATTTTTCTCCATCATTGTGAATCTACCTTAGAAGGTAAGCTCCGTGCTATTCATAGAGTCATATCTTTTGCATCCAATCTAAAGCTCTCTTTGATAATAATTTAAATGATTGTTCACAAGTTCTACAGGTGTTTGCCTGATCATTATCCCTAAGCCTGAATCTCTTTAGGCTTGTTTGCCAGACTACTGATTATAGCCTTCATAGTGGGATGTTCGATGAGTGTGGTAAGTTCATAAATTTTCGGCTTAAATACTTTAATTAGGGGTGAATAACAAAATCAAGTAAGCTATTTAAGGATTAGTTGGTTCTGAGTGGTTTATAGCACTAGGTTCACCCCAAGGGCAAAATGGTCATTTTACACCTACTAGGGTTTGGATGAGTCTCAGGAATTAAATATTTTTAAAACCAAACCCAAGTTAAGCATGGTTTACCTAAGTGTTTAAAGGCTTTGTCACTATTTAGAGGTTTGGTGTTTTTGCAAAAAATGGAAGAGTTGAGGGAGGAGACTTTTGTTGTTTAAAAGCTTGTTGGGGAAGTGGTTTTTGACATTATGCACTATATTTCCTTTTCATTTTTGTAGCTCTTTCCCTCCTTCACCATCGCATGCTCAAATCTCTTCCAAACCTTGATTTTTTGGCAAAAATTGAAGGTTTTTTTAGTGCCCCTAAAGAAGGAAGCTCATTTTACACTAGTTTTGGAGTTTTAAAGCTTGATGAGGCCTTTTTCACCATGGGCATGGTTTTTGCATAAGGTACTCTTTATTCCTTATTATTTTCTTTTTTTTTAGCTTAATAACATTTGGGCTTGGCTTTGATTACTTTAATTTAATGCCATATACCTTGTTTATGCCTTGGAACCTAGGAAACCTTAGTGGAGTCTTAGAACTTGTGGTTTATGGATTATGGTGTTTTATTGTTGCTAGTTTAAGGTTAATCGAGGTAAGAGATTATTTAATTTATTTGCTAAATTGATGTATATGGTTTGTTTGTGGTCCATGGACTATGAATTGGCAAGTTAGTTCATGGTTTAGCTTATTTGGTAGGGGTGAGCAAAATTTTGCTTATATTCGAAATAACAGAAAAAAATTTCAATTTTCGGTTATCACTTTTAAGTGAAATTCAGTTCGGATTTTGGTTTCCTTCTATTTAAATTCGGTTAATCGAAATAACCGAATTTTTATTCCACTAGTATTTATATTTAAGATTTTGAAAGGATTATATATGTGATAAATGTTTGCTATGTGCATGAATATAATATTTGGACCTAGAATGAATTATAAATGTTTGTTAGGTAAATAAAATGTGTGTTTAGATTGGGATATGTGATGAATATTTGAGGTTTGAAATGTGTATACATAAAATTCGATTATTTCGGTTAAAAACAGAATAACCAAATTTTTTTCGGCTTTTGGTTATTTCGATTTTCTCCTATATTTCAGTTTATTCGATTCTTAGTATATAAGGCCGAAAATTGAATAAATTTGGTTATTCAGTTTCGGTTAAAACTGAAATAACCGAATGAGCACCCCTACTATTTGGGGCATCCTATAGGCATAGGAAATGCAAGGAAAGCATGAAAATTAGTTGTAGGAGGAGATGCGATCGTATCCCATCCATGGTGTGATCACATTGAGTTAATTGAGTGGAAAAAATGGCAAGAAAGGCTAGGTGTGATCGCATTGGATATACGGCACGATTGCATCATGCTAGGTTGCTAGCTTTAATACCCTATGGTATTTTCACTATAACTTTTTACTTAGGGGTTTAGGGCCTTGGGGTCCCTAGTTTGACTTGCTAGGTGTTTCCATGGATAATAAACATTGATTTAGTAGGGTGAATCAAGTATTATGGATAGGTAAGCACCTTGAGTGAAGGTTAGTGCACTTGTAGTCTATTTAAGTTTACTTAAGGTACAAGTAAGGATCTAGTGCACTATTGGTAAAAACATGATGTGGAGGCTTAGTATACTAGTGACTTAGGCAAGCTCATTAGTTTAATGAACTATGTGGAAGCCTAGTGCACCTAGATAAGGGCGGAAGCCTAGTGCACCTAGATAAGGGCGGAAGCCTAGTACACTAGAGGCGTAGTCAAGCCTAAAGGCTTGAGGCACTATGTGGAGGCTTAGTACACCTAGTGAATTCCTTGGAATTCAAGTGATGAGCATCTGACATGGCCGTCTTTGGCCTCTGCCCAGAAAGTCTGTGAAAACTGGTCTCACAGTGGTTGCAATTAGCTAGCTGTATATGTATGCGGATTAAAGCCCCATGATATTATTTAATTAACCTAGAATATGCAAGATGCATGCTCTTGTACTTTGACTAAATTCAATGAAATTCATAAAACATTTATTTGGCCAAGATATATTTCATAGAAAACAAGTTCAAATAGCCAAAGCATATAAAATCAATTGTTATATGAGATTACTATATATAACAACTGTGTGGGAGCATTCATACATAAAGTAGACTAATGCCCTCACTCAAGAGTAACCTTAAAGTTTATGACTCCCTCAAAACATAGGTAATAGAGGCAACTAGGAGTACTATGTTAGTGTTGTGGCGAAAAGCCAATCATGAGATGATTGTATTTTTGCACATTGAGTCATAATATTTTATTAAGGCATTAATCCAACAATTATGTTTGTTGTTTTGTTTCTGTGTAACGTAATAAACATAATTGTAACCCTAGAATAATGATATTATCAAATGTCCCTAGTTTAGTATTATTGTGGAACGGGTTACAATAATACATACCGACTAGCATATGTGGAGACTAATATGAGATATGTAGTCTACATATAGGTACAAGTTGGAGAACTTGTGTACTAGACCGACCCACCATGAGAACACTACATGGATCGTTATATGATTGTCATAAGTGATTTTCGTAGTGATCATGGTATATATAGTCCTTTGACCTAAGATCAACAAGGTTCTCTACATGTGAGTCACATACTTTGATACTTCCCTTTGTTGCTCATAACTGAGTAAACTTGAAGGAGGTCATTGAGTATGTCACATATCATGTGGAGGGATTTATATGATCAAGATGAGATTTGTCCCTCCTATATAACGGGAGTGATATCTTCGGACCCCTTGATAGAGTGAGATTTAGAAAATGCATGGCCATGCTTGGATGAGTTGATATACAATATCAATGTCATCAGTTTAAGTTAGTCTACTCGATAATCAAGAAACCAAAGATTAGGCAATACGAGAGTGACACATTCCATGTCTCATGCCTATTCTTGATATCTTGGACAAAAGGACAATGGCATATATGGGTAATGATCATAAAGATTTAGTCGAATCACTAACAATATTGTCACTTGGGCAGTAGTGATGTGTTGCTAGACACCGCTTATTGTTTATGATCATAAATATGATTTATGATCATTGCCAATATGGTAAAAGCCTATTGGGTCGCACATATAGAACTATTTGGATTATTAAAGTGCATGGGCTAATTATTTGGGTCATGGTTTCATAATAATTTCGTGTTAATAATAGGCCCAAAAGTTTAGCCATTATTAAGCCCGAAATTAAAGCCTAATTGGATTAGGGCTTTGAAACTCATTAGACCTAGAAGTTGAGTCTTACTATAAATACAACTTCTAGTGAGAAATTCATAACTTTTTACCCTAGCCTCTCAAATAGAACAGCTACACTCTTCTCTTGCAATTCATTGGAGGATGCAAGCTAGCACTGCAAGCGTAAGAGAAATGCATCTACCGAGATGTGGTGGAAGCATGGTGATCCTAAGAAACTCATGTGGATACCATAGAGAGCTTGAATACGTCAATTGTTCAGGTTTTTGTGATTCGACTCTACAGTTGATCGAAATATCTCAACCGAATTAGGTATGAAAATTTTTGAACACCCGGTTTACCCCATTTTACTTGGATCCTGGAGGGTTTTAGTTAAATTCCGCTGCGCTTGTTTAGCTCCTGAAACTCTATATATTATATGTTCAAGCCTTGACCGAGATCTTCTTGAACTAATTCCTACCTTGGATGTAAGTCCCAGTGGTGAGTCATAAAAGTCCTTGTCCACATGCTCCTAGATTCTGCAGCTAAAAGAATACTATAGTTAGCACTATTACTTAACCAACAAGTAACCTAAGTAAACTAGAATCATTAAAATTCTTAAGTGAAATACCTGCAACAAAAGCAAACTATCGCGACAACCCTTAGCGATTATTCGGCCCAACAAGTTCAGAATTTGCACAACATAACTAGGGGTGAAAATTCAAAAATTCTCAGTAAGAGTCTTCACTTCACCTATAAGAAAAGTTATTAAGGACTCAACATATGAGAACATATGTAATCTGCTGTGAGCTCATATAGTTAGAGACTAGACTTATGCGCATAGATTTAGTCCCTTGGGACTTCTCCTCAATCTAGTCCTTGAACTATAAGGCATTGCTTTGGCCTCTAGCAAGTTTTGCTTACTAGCCTAACTAGTGATAAATCATCAGTTGAAACTTTCCCTTATGTTGTATAGGAGCACTATGGTGGGACTAGGCCATAAAGACCTCGTAAACTAGGTGCACTAAGGTTTCACCTTGTAACCTCGTGGCTAATTGTATGGTTAGGTCATTAAGGGTTCTAAACTTTTCACCCAAGCTAGTGAAACCTAGTTGTAGTCTTTTTGGTTACTAGTTTTCTTGCTTATGGTGGAAGTAACCATAAAACTCAAGAAAACTCCTAGGTCTCAAAAGAGTTTTGGAAGTCTTAGAGTACCCCTAAAATGCTTAGACCCCAAGATACTCTAAGAACCCTCTTAGGCCTCCCCCTGACCTTCCTAGCAAAATTGAGAATGTTTAGCCACCATGCCACAGTTGTCAACGAGCTGTGAAATTTCATGGTAGTGTCGACACGTTGTAGGAGCTGGAAATGATTAGTGACGCGTCGCCAACACTTGTGAAAACCCAAAAAATTCCAGTTTTGCTGCTATGAACTTTGGAGATTTACCAAGCATATCAAATGTGCCTAAATAGTCTTCAAACTTTACACACAAGCAGTACATGTTGCATAGACCACAACCAACTATCACAAGCCAACCTATGATGCATTTAAACATCATTCCAATTATCATAAAACTCGTAGTCCATCATAAACCAACTTTGACCTCTAACTAATGCTATTGCTAGAATTACTTGATTTCATCAAGTAAACTCATTCCAATAGCATCAATTAAGCTTGAAAACATAATTTCCTTACCGTAACTTCACCTCACAAGCAAGAATCAAGCAACCCTTTATCACAAATCCAAGTTCCATAAAGTTCTTCCTAGTTGTAAGGAAATAAAGACACAAAACACAAAAATACTAACTTCTAACTAAAACCCAAGCTCCCAAACATCTAATAAACAAGAATTCACTAAGAATATAAATGGTACCTCGCATAAAAAATAGGGGATGATGGAAAACTTGGTTTCAAGCTTCAAAAACTTGAAATCACCTTTGAAACAAGCTCTCCATAGCATATATACCCTTCGTGGCTTCAATTTCTATCAAAATCTCTTGGTTTTAGGCTTGGAATCATAGAGAATTGGTAAAGAAATGGGTGAGCTAGGGTTTGAAGGTGAAAATGGTAGCCTTCCCCTCATTTACCAATTTTATAAGCCATTTAACCAACAAGCCATCCAAGAATTTAAAAAGTTTCAAATAAACCCCTTCTTTTAGGTAACTTAGTTAAACTTGGTCAAATCTTGTTCATTTAAACTAAAATTGGGTTAATAGTAGAAGTTAGGTTTTAAAAATTCATTTTTAACTCTCGGGACTTGACCCAACTCGTTGGGATGCAAAATTACCATTTTACCTCCGAATCTCGTTTAGTGCCTTAACCTTCTCAAAACCTAGTAAACTTTGCTAAAATTTCCTATTCTTGCTATGTGAACTTAAAATAAGGTTTAAAACTTGATTTAGAGCACTTTACCTTCCTCAAGCAAGCTTTCCACTAGGAGAGCCACAATAGCATCTATTATGTTCACTTGTACAACAATCAAGGAAAGCTTAAATAATGAGCTAAGCTCATTAGGCCAGCAAGCCAAGACTTGTTAGGAGTGAGTTAAGGGCTAGAACTCTGAACTTGCTAGGCACTGAGTGACATTCGTGCAAGGACTAAGTAGAAGACAAATCCCAAGGGCTTGAAACTAGTGCACATTGAGTTTAGCCTCATACTGTATGAGCTCGCAGTTAACTACATATGTGTGTGTGTGTGTGTGTGTGTGTGTGTGTCTTTACTGTTTTTTTTTTGCATGTTGAATGATCCTTTATTGAGAAGCATGGATTGTCGTTTCCCTTAGTATTTGTTGTGCAGATAATGTATCTGTAGGGGCGATAATCTTTAAGGGTTTTTGAGCTAGGCCCATGAGTAAGTATTTTACTTAATTAAATCATTATAATTCTAGTTTATGGATTACTTGTTGGATAAGTTATCATGATAATTACAGCTATTTATTTAGCTAACAAAGGTTAATGAAGCATAAGGGAAGGCTTTTGAAGCTTGCCATTAGGAGTTTGATCTAAGGCGAGAGTTTAGTTATGGATCTTAGTAGTTTAGTTTCAGTGTATGGTTTTCGTACACTAGTTGCCTCCAATGCACATGATTGAATTGTAAACCCTAGTACAATTCTTGGATGTGAGCATAGTCTACTTTCATATGAATGCTTGCACACGCTTGATTATGCTTTGATAGTTTTGTTACTTGAGTTTTAATGAATAGCCAGGCCAATGTTTTATGATTTATTACTTATGTAATTGTTTAAGTCAAAGCATAACTCATGCATGATTGCGTAATAGGTTAAATAACTAGAAACATGAAGGTTTTAATTAGTGTGCATATAATTAATTAACCAATTACAACTAGTGTGAGACATGTTCTTATAGGCTTCCTAGGCAGGCTATTTAGGGGCCATGTCACTACACTCTGTTAAACTTTCTTCGGTATTGCTAGTCTGCTATATGATCATGATGCCCAAAAGAAAAGTCTTCCTCACCCATTTACTCGCGTCTTTTACTCCTTTATAACTTTGTTATTATTTTATTTTTTGACTATACAAAAAGAAACATCAATAGTTATCAAAATATTTAACATTTAATTGTTATTTCCAAATTCTACAAATAAAATGTTATTTTCAAATAAATCTTTTGTAGCACTTACGCTAAGACTTGTGGAAACCATTTGTTATTGGGCGACTTACTAAAAGGATTGTGAATAAACTCAGTTTGTTTTACGTTGGTAGAAGTTAGTATTGCTCGTCAACTTGCTACTTTTATGTTTTCTTAACCTTTTTTTTAGCACTTTTCTCAACTATGATTATAAAAAAAAAGTTTATTTTAAGTAAAATGAACTTAACAAAAAAAATTTATTTTTATTTTTACATTTTTTATGTGAAATCAATTTCATTTGAAAGCTAATATTATGTAAGTATAATAATTCCTTGAATTTTTATGGGTTTTTGTTTTTTAATAATAATAATAATATTATGTAGATGTAATAATAATATTATTAAATTTTTATAAGTTTTTCTTTTTTAACTCTTAAAAGAAGAAAAAATCAAACACCATCATAAAAATTTTATTTTTAATGCACATATATAATATTAATTTTTAAATAAAATTAGTTTCTAAAAAAATAAAATAAAATAAAAATGAATTATTTTAAATTAAATTCACTCGTTTTAAGTGGATGTAATTTCTTCTTGGTATCATATTTGCCGTTTCACACTTAAGGTCCAATTGGGTTCCGAGGTAACCCAGTTGTTATGATTTTGAATAAACAAGACTTGAAAATTAGGAATCATATGGCGGCGTTGTTACACCAAGCTAGAAAAGGCCAAACTATGCATTTAGCTCTTAAACTTACCCAAGCTTATCAGAGTTAGTCCACAACTTAGTATTTAGTAAATATTAGTCCTTAAACTTTGAAAAACTATGTGAGTTAGTCCATTATCTTAGAAATGTTGATGGAAAAATTATAATATCCCTCATTATTTCTTTTAGTCTGTACAAAAAATATTCTTAGTTTAAAATCATTCAAATAAGCTATCTCCTCGATCATTAAAATACAATTTGGAGTTAAAATGAAATTTGAAGGTAATGAGAATGAACATGAGGAGTTGAGTTTGGAGTTGAGTTTTGAAAACAAGTATACAAATTGCATCACTTGCCCTTCATCTTTTTTCTGTTCTTCTATATTGGCTCCATCTAGTTTACTATTTTTCATGCTAATTCAATTCATTGGTAACTTTGTTCCTTTGGCATCTTGACTTAAGTGTGGCACACAATGTTCATAGGTGGTCTTCTCAAGGTTTAAAGACACTTGAATCTCTTGTAATTCAGTGCTCATTTTTTGGTAACAGTTCAATTGACAAATGTGACTTCAAATTAGCAATTAATAAACTCATGTGAAAAATATTAATTATACAAAAAACTTAGTACAAATTTTTAAGTAGTATTTGATTAGATGATGAAGTATTGATGTCACGTTTGTTTATTCAACTGCAATAAAATTATGACATGGAGGATTTGTAGGACTTTTTAAATATCTTTGATTTAGTAAGCAAGAAATGGAGCGGGATCAAATTTTTCCTTGGCCTCTTGGAAATGTCACGTGAGTGAGGATCTAACTCGATATAAATCGATTTAGGATCAGTTTGGGTTATGACTAGAATGGAGTCGGGTGAGAATTAGGGACTTGCTGTAAAAATCGGGTTTCAACCCAAACCCGATTCTACAACCCCAACTTTCATCTTTAGTGAAGGAGATAGTTTATTTGAATGATTTTAAACTAAGAGTACTTCTTGTGCCAGAGTAAAAGAGATCAAGAGGGCTTTTTCATCTTTTCCATCAACATGTCTGAGTTAATGAACTAACTCGCATAATTTTTAAAGTTTATGGACTTATATTTACTGAGTATTGAGTTGTGGACCAACTCGCTTGAGTTGAGTAAGTTCAGGGGCCGAATGTACAGTTTGGCCATTGGAAAAGCCGCCAACCAATGGCCAACGAATACTGCTGCAGCGGCAGATTGTTGGGGCTTGGGAGTTCCAAATTCAGGTGACTTCAGTTCCCAAATCCCATCGAACTTATCAAAACCCAGGGGCACTGTCGTCATCTCAACAGCCAAGCCGGGTTGGTTGGCCAGTTAATTTACGGGACCAAACACCGGGAGACAACCAGCTCACGACACGAGGCAGCCACCTCCGAAACGACGGCGCGTTTCTCCTCTCGACGTCACTCCCCTTCCTTCTCGACTCTTGTGCTGCCGGCTTTCCGTCTTTATCTTCTGCTCCTCCAGCAAGTCATCGCAGATTCGCCAAATAGCTGTTGATAAAATCAGTGCTTGGAATCAGTCTCGCTCGACGAGTTCGAATCCGCTGCGCGCTAGCTCGGGGAGTCTTTGTGTTGATGTTTATGTCGCTGATATGATCCGGAATTCGATCGGGGAGGGAGCTGTCGAAATGGGTCGGTCGCAGGTGGCTGTCGGACCTCGCATGGATATGCCGATCATGCACGATGGTGATCGGTACGACTTCGTCCGGGATATCGGTTCCGGGAACTTCGCAGTCGCCAGGCTTATGAGAGATAAGGTCACCAAAGAGCTGGTCGCCGTCAAGTACATTGAGAGGGGAGATAAGGTCAGCCGGGAAAGTTTTGATAGCCTTTTTTGTTTCATTGGTTAGCCTTTAAAATTCGATTAGATTAGATTGGTAGTTGTTCGTTGGTTTTACTTTGGTTTTACTTTGAAGTTTGGGTTTTGAAGCTATATTTATTTAAGTAATTCTTGTCGATTTTGAGTGTCACCATTTTTTACCGGTTTTGTTCTTCTCATTTAAGACTTTCTGTTAATTTCCTTGGTTTGTTTTGGAGCAATATGTTTAGTGAACATGACGGGAGTTCAGGTTCCCTAGCCATAACTTAGCTTCCTTTGTTTCTCTCCTTAAAGAGCTCTTCGATTTGTGACTCTTGCTATTGGTTCTTTTTCCTATCAAATGAAAAAAAAAAAGTACCCTTTAACTTCAGACGTTCATAATTTTCAGGGTCTAATTTTGCTAGCTGATTAAGATATTTCTGTGAGAACGAGGGAAATAATTGGCTGCTGATGGTTACCTTTTGTATCATCTGAAAAATGCTCGAGCAAAATGCTCTCTCTTGTTTGGTAGAGGTTTTGTTTTTCCTAATAAGTAGACTTGAACTCTGGCAAAAGAAGGTTTTTGATTGAGGGGTTGTTGAGGTTAGTTGCATGAATGAGTGCTAGGGTGAAGTTTTAATCATTGCATAAATTGAACCTCGTTATTTGCTTGTCCATACAACTTGGCAGTAACGAATAGATTAGCAGTTCAACTTCATCTTTATTGAATTGGAAGTATTATAGGTCATTTGAAGTGAAATCGAGAATGTACATGTAGTTCTTGGACTGTGTCATCAAATTTTAGAGGTAATCTTTCTCATTGTAGAACACTATATTGCAGATAGATGAGAATGTTCAACGAGAAATCATCAATCATAGGTCACTGAGGCATCCAAACATTGTCAAGTTTAAACAGGTGAGTTCATAATGCTCTTTCCGATTAAATGAAATCCTGATTCCTTTCTACTTTCTTTATTGTATTCATATCTGGTTGGAAAGTAGTTTGTGCTTACTGCAAATTTTGTCTAGGTTATTTTAACACCTACCCACTTAGCTATTGTAATGGAATATGCGTCTGGAGGAGAACTCTTTGAGCATATATGCAAGGCCGGTCGCTTTAGTGAAGATGAGGTTTGCTTTTCAGTAGCTTATATTTGTTGGTCCCTGCCTCTGGTTTTCTGTTCTTTCAAACATCTTATCAATTCATGTTCCTTCACCAGGCTCGCTTCTTCTTTCAACAACTTATATCTGGAGTCGGTTATTGCCATGCAATGGTACTTGCTAGTTTTGCTTTATAGTCCTGGAATTTTTTCATAGGATGTTCATAAGATGATTATGTTGATAAATTTCTCCTTAATTATGATGTACTTCTATTTTTCTTGGTGAAGCAAGTGTGCCACCGTGACCTGAAGTTGGAAAACACTTTGTTGGATGGCAGCCCAGCTCCTCGATTGAAGATTTGTGATTTTGGGTACTCAAAGGTACAAGTTTGCTGCAAGTTCGCTTGAAATAGGTCATGACAGACCATATCTCATGAATATTTGGTTTAGAATTCCTTCCCCTAAAAAAAAAAAAAAAAAAAAAAAACAGGTGTTCTTGCTTTTCGAACTCTGTATTCATCTTACTCTCAAACTTATGTTATTTGTTATTATGAGTTTTTCAGGAGACCAAAGTTGTTATCCTTTAAAATTTAGTTATATGGCTTCTTGTGGCTTTTCTTTACAGTCTTCAGTTCTTCATTCACAACCGAAATCTACTGTTGGTACCCCTGCATACATCGCTCCTGAAGTACTATCAAGGCAAGAGTATGATGGAAAGGTATGTTCATCAGAGGTTCTGCCAAATTTACACGTGTGTCTTCATACTGGAAATCTTTGCATGCCAGTTTACAGTTTATGTGCGTGTACAATGATTTTTTTCTCCATTTTAGTTGACTTTTGTTTGATTGTGATGCAGATAGCTTTCTAATTTTTTTCTGTAATTTGTTAAAATGCATATGGTAGCACTTCATGATTTTTCATATTGGAGAAAAGTGGTTCTGAATCATTTTCAATCTCATGGCTTTGGTATGGCATGCAACAATCTTTAACTAGGACCTCATGTTTCTGGTCAAGTGATCAAAAGAGCTGGTCTTTCATCAGATAATGTGCTGTTTCTCTTGACTTTTTGACATCTATGTTTCTTTTTAAGAAAGTTTCAAATTCATGAGTTGATGATACTTGATACTGTGTCAGATTGCATTTACAATAAGAATAGCTATTATTGACTACGAGTTTGTTTCAGATTGCAGACGTGTGGTCATGTGGTGTAACCCTTTATGTAATGCTCGTTGGGGCTTATCCATTTGAGGATCCTGACGAACCAAAAGGCTTCAGGAAGACCATCCAGGTATATTATTGGCCTTTATTTATGTTCTGAACCATTAATTTATTTTGTACAAATCAGTCTGCTCAAGAAATAATGTTTTCGGTCTTTGCAGAGAATTATCAGCGTTCAGTACTCCATTCCTGATTGTGTCCAAATATCTCCTGAATGTAGGCATTTAATTTCCAGGATATTTGTTGCTGATCCTTTAGCTGTAAGTACCCTGTTTCAAGAAATGCCAATTGGTCTGTTGTATGCATCCACATCTTGTGTATTCTCATTGCTTGTTTTTATTATCAGTTGCTGCGTATTTATTTACTGGAGAAAACCCTACCTACTGCTGTTAGTGAGTTCAAGAAGTAATTTTCAGTCACCAAAGTATGAGTACTCTTTTGATGTTACAGAGAATTACAATGTCTGAAATTAAGCAGCACAAGTGGTTCTTGAAGAATCTACCTGCAGACTTGACAAATGAGAACATGATGAGTACCCAATTTGAAGAGGCTGATCAACCACTACAGAGCATTGATACAATCATGCAGATTATCGCTGAGGCCACCATACCTGCTATTGGAACTCAAACTCTCAACCATTACATGATGGACAGTCTTGAGGACGAGGACATGGATGACCTTGATTCTGAATCTGAGCTTGATATTGACAGTAGCGGGGAAGTAGTCTTTGCAATGTGATTGTGATGAGGGCATCTGATGCTCGGTAGAGTGTGAAGCTAGAGTTTTGTTGGATCCTTGCCACGGAGAGGCAGTGGTTGTAGATAATCATCATGTACACAGAGCCTTGTGGAAGTGGATGATGCTGATCATGAATTTCGTCTGATTCTTGAATGTCTGGTATGTAGCCGAGGCTTCTATGCCAGCAGGCATTCTGTATGGGGTGTGTCTGTTTTTTAACCCTTTACAGAGGCATGATACATGGATAGAATGCCGCTTCCTGTTAGGTAGTCCAGTAGCTTCTTCCCTAACTGTTGAACTCGTGGTCATTTTGTAACTTTTGTTTGCTTATGTTGTAGCAGGCATACAGGTTCTTACCATCTATGAACCATAAAAAATTGAAAGATGTTACATGCATGTTGAATGTGTAGACAAGTTCTTAAGCACTAAGCTTCAGGTTTCTTGTCCACAAATCTCCCATAAATGGTGATTGTGCTATGCATTTGATGAGCAGGGTTGCAAGTTTGTCGCGTGAACGGTAATGTTATCCTTATCAATGTTCATTTTGTTGAAAGTCAAACCCACTTGCACAGAAGCATTCACATGGGCAAAGGAGTTATGGCTGAGCTGTGAGAGAGGAATGTAGTAGTGGTTGCAGAGTTGGCTGATTAAGGGGATGAGGAGGAAAACCTAGCCCAGTCGTGACCTGGGCAATGAGCACATGACTAGTAACCACACAAGGCTTGCTATGTGGCTCGAGAAGGAGCAAAAGGCTGTAGGCTGCACAATGTAGCAGTGGCAACATTTGGTGAGGGGGTTACTTACTCTTTAAGAGGAGAAGCTTTACCAACTCCAGGCAGTTATGAAGCACTGTAGATACATGGTGTGCCAGTGACAAGGCTTAAGAGGCACGACAAGCGTGTCCAAACCCGAAGATGCCCACATCTAGAGAAATCTAGCTCAACTAAGAAAACGATTAATATGAGATAAAAGAGATTAAGGGGGAATTTCATCCCGGCCATTACTAATGACGCTCCTATTCCACCTATAGGAGGTGGACTTCATAACAATCAAGGCACACAATATACTTACCATTGTTATATCTTTGTAATTTACTGGAAGTATAAAGGTTTGAACATCGAAGGATTTCTCAGAATAACTCTGAGATCTTCCATGTTAACTTTGATTGTAGGATCATCTCACATAAAGAATGTTGTAAGAAGCTAATTTGATCGGTTATCACCAGAAGATGCTTTTCACTGCAAACCTAAGCTTGCCATTTAGATGGCTTGCAGAAGAGAAATTCAATTGTCACGGCCACTGCTGGTGACAGATACATCCTACACCGCCCGATCTAGTGCATCATGGTTTTGTCACTGAATTAGGACAATTCAAGTGTATGAGCAATCCAAATTTGCCGTTAATGGAATGAGCCTTATGGGGGTATGACGTGCTACATTTGATGTCAAGTGTTTTCTCATAAGCAAATCAATCAAGAACTTGGTGCACTTTCTTAAGTGCCAAGGTGTTTGTAGACAATCCAAATTCATTTAGGTCAATAACTTTTCTTCTTCCCCCCCCCCCCCTCCCCTCAATTAGGGAAACTAACAATTACCTCCTTGAAATTTACTAAAACTTACACTTTATTCCATTGTTTTTGAAATCCTACACTTTACCCTTATTTATTTTATACTGTCTAATAATAACTTTTGAAACTGTAATTTAAACTATTTGATAATTATCTTCTATTAAATTTGATCTCTCCAATATTTTTATAATAGTTAATAAATATTTTAAATATTTCAAAATTTATATTGTGTGGTGAATTTATAGTTTGAGAACTCGTGTTGAAAGCTTGATATAGTTTAGTCATGATTTAGCTTTAATTAATCTTCAAAGAAGAATGCAAGAATTGAGTGTTGTTGATTTTATGTTGGAGCAAGGGGAGCATGATTACATTTTTTAGTTGTTGCTTGTGGAAGTGCTTAAATCTGTATACATGTTGGATATTTGTAGCTGTTTTGTTGCATTGAACGGAGAGGATTGCTCATTTTTAGAGGAGATTATGTAAAAAAATTTTCAAAAAAATCATTTACTCTTAGTTATTGAAAATAAATTTTTATAAGATTTTGTCATCATACAAAAAGGGAGATTGTTAGATTTGTTCCAAGCTAGCCTTTAATTTTGATGATAACAAGTGTATTGTTTTAGTGTGCTTAATCTTACTTTATTTGGTTAAAATATATATGTTAAAGTTATATTCAATTTCCAAGTGTTTCAAAGTGTCATAAAAAAAATATGATTTAAGTTTGTTGAGAAAACTTGTTTTTTAAGAGAAGTCTATAGCTCATCAAAAGATATTAGTGCCTGAATCAAGTTTGATTTCTAAATGACAAGCTTTAAGTTGTTTAATGTTTAATCCATCAAAGAAATGATTCAACATGTTTGGCTTAAATACCAAATTTACCATAAAAAAGTGTTGATGAGATCAAATTTATCTTTAAACTTTCAAAATTACCAAATTTCATACTAAACTTTGCTTTTGAGACTAAATTTACCATTAAATTTATAAAAAATACCAAATTTACCATTACGCTATTAAGTGACCGTTAAATTGAATATGAAATAACAATTCTAGTCCTTGATTTTTCACGTTTCTTCTACTAGTGCCCTAACTTTGTTTATGTAATGATTGTGTCATCTTCTTCAAGAGATGAAATATGAACCCCGCTAACAACGCCACCCAACCACTGCTCTGCCGCCATACCTTCACAAAGCACCTTCCTAAAGGCTACCATTTCATTATTTTCCCCAAAGTACAGCATAAATTAAAACTATAGGTTGCAACCACAAACTGGAAGTGTGTGTTTTCCTTCATAATTTCTAGTTGATGTTGTTGAGATTGGGGGAAGATGAAGAAAAATTGGTGAGATTCTATCTAAAGGTTAAACCTTTGGCTGTTTTAGCTAGGATTGGCTAGTCTCTAGGATTAGGTGTTCTTTGGTAAGAGTTGGACTAAAATTGTTATGATTTGAATATATCAAGAAACAAGCTTTAGAAATAAATGAAGCTTACACTATGATTAATGGCTTTAGGGAGGCCCTCAAAGAGAGCAGAGCAGCAACAATCAGCGTTGAACTTGGTGCTGAACTTGTTGAAGAGGATAGCATGATCATTAAATATGCAAAGTTAGGACAATAGTAAAAGAAATACGAAAAATAAGGGACCAAAACTGTAATTTTTCTTGTGATTTGACGGAAAAAGTAACGGTGATGATAAATTTGGTCTTAAAAGTAAAATTCAGTATTAAATTTGGTAATTTTAAAAGTTTGATGGTAAATTTGGTCTTTTCGATACTTTTCGATGGTAAATTTGGTATTTAAGCTGACATATTTCTTTCATAACTTGAGTTTGCCTAGCTCCCAAGTTTGTATTTTAATCGGTTCAACTGTTTTAATTCAAAATTTGGAGTTGCTGTTATTTTTGAGATATCTGGTAACTCATTAAATTCTGAGCCTAATCCGTTAACTGTGAGTTTGAAAAGTTTTGCGTAAGTTTATCGATTGACGCAATTTTAGCCCAAATTTCAAATCTAGTTGGGATGAATTAGAAGATGCAACCTGGATACTTGGGTAAAATATTTAATGGTTTTTTTTCTAGCTATTTTTCACCGTTGAGGGATGAAAATGAGTTTAACATGTTAAACTCAGAATTTAACATGAAAACTGGAACCATTCTTGCACAAAAATACGGTAACGGTCACCATATTTAAACGAGCTTTTCTAGATATCTCTAGCAGGGATCCAACAGTCTTCTTGCTCTCAAAAGATTGTAAATACACTAAGAAACAATTTGGGAAGCACTCTTGGCCATTAGAAGTGAGAATTCATTATCAAATCCATGTGAAAAAGCTTATCTTGAGAAATTTATTAGTGTTCTTGTGCTTTCATTTGTATATTTAACAAAAGTGTTATCGTGTGAGCTTGTTAGCTTGTAAACACTTTAAGTCTTAGAACCTCTTGAGTGTAGAGTGGTTCTTAGTGATCTTTGAATAAAACAAGGGAGTATCTGGTGAGTCTTGAAGAAAACTAGATAATGATTTCTAGTTAGTCTTAGAGAAAATTTGAGATTAGTTGGGTATGAACCTTGAAGAAAATACAATTATAATTTTGATTAAGAAATAGTAGAGAAACTTTTAAATGGGCAAGCTTGAGGAGAGGACGTAGATTTTAATTGGTAAAGTTGAACTTTTATAAATCCTGGTGCACTTTTTTTCCCCTTATTTCTCTTTATGTTTTGCTTATACTTAGATTTGTTCTTGATATTTGATTGAGTGAATTTTGTTATAAAATTCAATTTTGCCAAAATTTTTAAAGCAACCAATTCACCTCTCTTGTTATTGTGAGCTTTTGAAGAGACCTCTCTTGTTGTCGTCTAAAATTTAGCTTTATGGCTTTGCTTGGTTTTCCTTTTCAATCTTCGGCTTTTCATTCAAGTAACTCTTGTTGATTTGTTTCTCCTGGATTCACAATATCTATTAAATTGGCAGAAAACAGAATACCTTTATAGATGTTGATCTTATGCTTGGGTCAAAAACACCAACTTTCCTGTCATGAGCATCTTGGAACAATTTTCTCTAAGTGAGATTTTTATTTTATTGTTCTTATTGGGTCTTTATAATTTTGGAGGCAAAACTTGAAGTTAGTTATAAGAAATATCAAGTTTTTAATACCATTTCCGGTGATGCCAGAAGACAATGTACAAGCATTTTTAATTGTTCAGTTGGCCTTCCGGTATTTCTTATCTTGTTCTGTGACTGCTCGAGTAGGTTTTTTTTTTTAACAGCAAAACAGAAATTTTATTTAACTTGAAGAAAGAAAATGACGTACACGAAGATCCAGCTAGCTACTAGATACACAAGTAAACCAGTCCACAAAGTTCCCCTCCCAACTACACCACCCTCCGAGGATAACCTCACCTTACACCTCTAACCATACAAAAGTTCAAATCACCAGCAATAATCTGAAAACATAACGGGAACAATAAAACCTGCACCTGAAGCTCACCAAAATAGCAGTAAAAATAAACCCTCCCAAAACCCCTCGCCTCTCACCTTATAAACCCCCGTTTATTTACCCATAAAGGTGGCCTGAGAGCTGAAAGAGCTCCTAATAGACCAGACATTGCGAATATTTAGTTTAAAATTCCTATTTCTGCCTTCTTTCAAAGTTTGTATTCATGTTACTCTGAAATTTCCTACATTACTTGTTATTGTAAGCTGGTTCTGAATGAGCCGAAAGATTTCGGGAAGACGATCAAGGTATATTTTTTTGTTTTCTTTATGCTCTGAACCATTAGCTTATTTTTTATAAATCAGTGGGCTTAAGGAATGATGTTCCTAATTCTTTCTATTAAAACTAAACTCATTTTTCTTTTTCCCTTTCTGGCCTTGTTTAGGTATAAAGCAAATGAAAAGCTGAAGGCAAAATGAGCAAAATATGCAACTAATCTTATGTCAGAGGAACAAAACGATCGACCATCAGTATATTTTTAGGCAAATATGACACTAATATTTTCTTTCAGGGTAAATAAGTCACCAGCACCACTGTGAGTGTGTATTAACAAGGGTATTCACGACACGGATTATTGCCAGAGGAATGAGTTTTGTTCAACCATGTAGGGTTGCAAAAGCCTCATTGTTTGTCGCTCTAATTGTTAACCAAAACATCTAATTATTGCCTAAATCATATTAAAATTTGGGTTAGAATTTAATCCTAAATTAACTCAATACAACTCAAAACAAGGGATGGAACTGCACGAAAGGGGAAAAATTCGCTAATTAATTACACATTTCAGTGCTAATATCTTTAATTTATTATGTTAGTAGGTTACACTACAAAATAGAAAGATAAAAGTGGCTGAAGAAATAGTCGCTGTTAGTCGCATAGAGTGATTAAATCACACATAAAATATGCACTACTAAAAAAAGTTCATTTACCAACGACCGTTACCACAGTATTACGTTGGTAATTTTAAAATTATCACTGTGAGATTGTTTGTAGCAAGCTGTTGGTAATCAATTCGTTGGAAATTTTTTTACCAACAGCTGAATTATAAAGTTATTGGTAATTTCTAACATTTGACTATTGGTTAAGAGGTATATGAAAATTATCTTGCTCACACGATTTCTTTAGTTCACCTGCAAATAACAATAAACGAGTGCTTAGAAGCATTAGAAGCACCAAACAAAAGAGAAGAATAACAATACCAACGCATTGTCTTTTTGCCTAGCAATAAAAAAATTACCCAAGAAGATTGAATGCAAGTACTCAACATTTATAACAATAACAGAAGAAAAAGAAAAGGAACGACCAAGACCATTCACCAAACAAACAAGTGCAAACTAGTTTTCTGGCCTGCATGAATCACTTCCAAACAAATCCTAAACTTGTAATCGTGCCTCCTAATCAAATCGATTCCAAGATCAAATTCCATTTAACCATTCTCAACGAACATTCATTTCAGAGATTTTCCAAACTATATATAAGAAGATACCAAAGAACTTGGTGGGCCAAAAAACCAGATACCATTGAAATAAGAAAAAAGAAACAAAGATTTCGATTCAAGTGTTCCAAATCAAAGCATGAAGAAATTCCAACTAGGAAAACTAGAAAATGGATCGATTACCTGGGGATGGAATGGTTTTGCTCAAATGGGCTTCGTCTTTTCTTTGCTTTATACAAGCAACAGGAGAAAAATATAGAACCATAATAAGTTGGAGAATTAGAGAGAAAGCAGAAGAGAAAAGAAAATTAGTTTGAATGAAATTTGAATCCCTAAAAACAAAAAAAATCCATATTGAAAACGCAAACATTGAATCAAGGGATAAATTGAGAGCGTCCCAACTGCTAGCTCTATCCATCTTTTCGCAATCAGCCAGTTTACGCAGAGACGTCGATCTGTAGGGGTGAGGGAAGGAGGAAGGAGCAACGATTTGGGACTGAAGCTTGTTAGAAGATTAGTTCGATAATCTCTTGCAGGTTTGCTTCGGCCTAGTTTAGTATTAGCGTAGCGTTAGCTTTTTCAAAAAGCTATCAAAGTGTAACTTTTAGCTTTTAGTTTTGCTGTTTTCATTTCAACTATAAAATAAATTATCAAAAACTCTAATATTAATAGTAAAAGCTGTTCCCAAACGGTACTTTGTTTCTTTTCAATTTGCCGTCTATGTAGTAAAACCATTAAAAAGCGACTCAATTTCCACCCCATTTTCATTTTAGTCCTAATGTTTCATTTATGAGTAGTTATCAACAGTTTTAACTGTTGGTAAATGGCCTAGCTTATACTCCCAAGACTAGCGTATTTCGTTACCAACTTGAGACCGTTGGTAAGTTGTAAAACTTGTTACCAGTTGTCTCATATGTTGGTAATTACTAACTGTCAGACTGTTGGTAAATTAGCTGTTGGTAAAAGCATGTCTTTTGGTGGTGATTCAGTCATGATTATCCTAGTCACTAGCTTAGAGTGACTAAGGAGCTATTGTTTGATGCAACTGAAATATTCAGTTGTTAATTTTTTTTGTTTTATTTTTTTAATTTCAATTTGTAGTTATTTTAGGTGTTTATTGTTTTGCATTTTTAACTTGTTTTGTCCATTGATTTTCACCTCGCTGCCCTTCACTCCTTTGGCTTCACCATCATCTTAATCTCCACCTATGTTTTCGCCTTTGTCTTAAATTTTTCTGGTTAGATCTCTCCCAAATCGCACATCTGGTGGCATTGATTTTTTTCTCTACCAAATCTCAATAGAGCTAATTGTTATAAAAAAAAATCACACAAGAGAGAGAGATGGTGGAGTAGGAGTAGAGGAGGGAGTTGTGGAAGGTGGTAGAGTAGGGGTAGAGGAGGGAGTCATCGGCGGAGATGGTGGAGGCGTACAAGTCATGGTGGCTAGAGTAGTGGAGGGGCTTGGCTGGAGAAGGAGAAGGGCCTGGTTGGAGAAGCCAAAAAATAGAAATGAGAAGGGAAGAGGTAGAGGAAGAGAAGGAGATGGAAACCGAGAGAATGGAGAAGGAGAGACGAAGATTATATTATTTCAGTTGCTATTCAATCACTTAAAAAGTAAGTTCCACCAAATAGCGATTGAAGGGCGACTGAACATGCTTATCGTTTGAAATTCAGTCACTTATTTCAGTTGCTTTCATTTTTTTTTTTCTTGAAGTGTTATTTGAATATTTGAAAATAATATGGTCATATTTATCTCAAAAAATTATGTTAGTGGGCAAATTGTTCTTTTAACATAAGGTGAGTGGCCTATTTACCCTTTTGCCAAAGCCGAACTATATTCATGCCTGTAAATGATTTTCTTTTATTCCTTTTTTCTAGGTTTCTTGATATGCAGTTCTCTCCTTTGAAGTTCGTCAAAGCAAAACTTGTTTCCCATGCATCATCACCTTGAGGGGAAAATCAATACAGTCCACATTCTTTACTTTTATTCCAAAATCACAACGTCACAAATGGAATCAATCAATAATTGCTCATGCCCCCTTCTCAATTCTAATTCTAACTAAATTTCCCCAACAAAACCCTTTACTAACAGTTACACCCTCGTAACCGAAATGTAAAAATAGAAAAGCAAATTACACAAAGGTCGTAGTGTTTAGGCCTACAGCCTTGCCACAGAGGAGGGCATTCTGGGGAATTTTAGTCTCGGTGTAGGGACTGTTGACCTTCTCCCAAACTCTGATGTACAATTGCTGGCCCAAGTAACGTCTCGACCAGATTTGTGACCTGCAATTCCACATCCCTTTGTTGTCTAGTGATACCATTATTGCAGTCCATGATGATGGATACACCTGCTCATCAATATACATCTCTACATTAAGTTCACTTTTTTTTTTTATTGATTTTGCTAAGTGTGAAATCGAACCATAGTGGAAGGCATATAACCCAAGAAACAGAGTATTTGACTAAGCAAGACAATACCTGAACCGTGTGCCTTGAGATGCCATCCTCCAAGTTATACCGCTTCCTCATGTCAGATGTCCAGTTGAAGGACCCGTATCTGCAGTAGAGACAGAGTAGTTTAAACAAAACATTACGAAGTTGGGATTGGTTACATGAATCTTGTTCTTTTAATATGTTTGATGGGGAAAAGTGCCAGTGATATTACCCAACAACGTAGAAGCTAGTTCCATCTATATGCCAGGATTGCAAGGACTTCTCATTGTTCTGGAACACAATCTCTACGAAGTCATGTAGTGTGGTTCCGAAAACAGAGGCCCCGGTAGCAACAGGTTCATAAGTAGGGCTATCCTCGATGGTGCCCAGGTTGAAGACGCCGGAGATGTTAAAATAGTCGGCGAGCTTTAAAGGGGTTTCTGGATCGACATAGGAGATGCTGTTCACAGCATACCTAAGCTTGCCATTTAGAATGCTTGCTGAATTGGCCAGTTGAAGCCTACGAGCAACTGGAATTTGTCCGTAGTGGAATGAGCCTTGTGGGTTCGGACGTGCCGCGTTTGATGTCAAGTTGAGTCTGTTTTTTTTTTTTTTTTTGGTAATGCAAAGCATCGAAATCATTAATACACAATTTTAAATTAGGAAACTATAAAATGACAGACTATAGTCATGACAATTTTATCGAGGCTATTCATCAATGTGAGACCCAAATAAAATTGCAATGGTTTTAATCTGTTAGGTAATAATAACCATTTTAAATTTAAATGAATGAATAGTATAATATTATTTCAATTATAATCTGTCACATTGATCACTAGGAGCTATACCTGATTGTTCTAGCTTGCTTCATAGACCAGTGGATTTTGCCGGTAGGTTCCGGAGGCAAGGGCAGGGAAGCAGGGGTGGTGGAACCGTTGTAACGAAGGATCGCAGTCGTGTTATAGATGGGCTTGCTTAACCGGGTAGAAGCCACAATGAAGTAGTCTTTGACCGGGCCTTGTAACGTTACCAAAACGACGACGGATTGCCCTGGGTGAACATCTAGTGAGTCGTATAGTTCTTCGAGAGTATGAGCCCCTTCAACTTCGATTAGCTTCATCAAATGGTCCTGGATCCTGAAGTTGAATGATGTTGCTGTTCCTACATTCGTGATTCTCAACTTGTACGTTTTCCCTGCGGTAAATAAACAAAATTTTTACCCAACGAGTATTACTATGGGTACTACCATTAAATCCCGAAATTTTTATAACGTTGTATAGTAATTTTCGTTATATTAATAAATACCTTGTTGGCCGGTGACAACAAAATCCTTAGCTGCACCATTGATGAGAAGACCATCTGGAGGAGGAAGGTCCTTGCCTTTATCTAGAATTTCCTGCAATGCCTGTAACAACAATGGCTCAATTAAAGATTAGAAATGTGGTTCTCTCATTTTGAGGGAAATATTAACTGATAATTGGTTCATGGTTGGCAGGCTAAAAACCTATCTACCTTGTGGTCGGCATTGTACCAGTCGCCGATGAGGAAGGTGTAGTCGCCGTCGGGGTCATCATAGGGCTTGGTGATGACGGACCTCTGCTCAATGTTAAGCGCCCCAAAACCACCGGCGGCTCTGTGAAATGCGGTAGAAGGGTAGTAGTGGTAGGAGCCAATTTGGTCTTTAAGTTGGAACTTATATGTCCAGTTTGAGTTTGGAGGGATGGGGCAGTTTGTCCCCAACACCCCATCCTGCCATGAGGTCCTCCTCTGTTTTATTCCATGCCTGTAATAGGGCCCAAAATTAACCCCTCACATCAATTTCTATATCAATATGGTATATCAGAATCTCACTATTTACATGCATGTTTTACTTTTTACTTAATTACCATGTGATGAGGAAAGGTTCGTCGAGCTTGTTGATGACGTTGACTAAAAGGTTGTAGTTTGTCACCGCGTCAATTGTTGGCCCAGGAAACTGGCCATTGATAAGGATGACCTATAAGCACCAAAATTAATTCCTCAATGTGAAACCAAAATGAAGCTTAAACACAAACACATATTTATAGAGGAGAGATACTAACTTGTTTAGGAACACCAAGAGGAGCACGAGTGCCATAAGTGACCTCCCAATCATAGAACACATAAGCATCTTCTGCATTGGCGAAGAAGAAGCTAGCCAAGCTAAAACAGGACAACAATCCCAGGAAAGCAATGGCCTTTCCCATCTTGTGCATATGTTTAGGAACTATACCCTACAAATTATGGGCTCTTTGAGAGTGAAAATGTACTATAAGAGCATGCTTTATATAAAAAGACGTGTGGTATGAGTATTTACTTATAAACTGATTAATTGATTAATTAATTAATTAAAGTAATTAATGAGCTGGGATTATGAGCATTCTGTGTACAGTGAGATCTATGCAGCTGCCAGAAAGGCAGCGATGTTCTTTTGCGGCGCACTTCATGGGGAAATGAAGAAAACCAGAGCCATTCTGAACAAATGTAAATTTGTTTTATAAACAAGTTGATAATTTATTAGACTTTTTTTTTAAATTTTTAACGTGGGATATTATTTTTGTTATCATTATTTTTGGCGGTGAATTTATTTTCGATCTCATGAACCGGGAACGGCGACTCCGCCGGCGAGAACGGATCATCATTCATTGGGGATTTTTGTTGCGCGCGGCGCGAGTTTCATAAACCTATTAACTACACTTACCCCCCTAAATTTGTTCTCGGAATTACATTTGCCCCTCCATTGTTTTAAAACTTACATTCCTCCCTTCGCTTGTACAACCATTAGGTAAAGAAATATTCTGCCTTTAGATAACGAAGAAAACGACCATTTTTAAATTATCAAAGCTATTTACTTTACAGTTAAACCCTGTATTCAAGGGGGAAAAGTCTTTTTATGATGTTGATGAGTAACATTTGACCAACGATTCTAGAGAAAAAAAAAATGTGAGGTTGACCCAGAAGAATAATAATACGCGGAAACATAATTTTTAAAAGCGTAAGCTACGCGGAAACAGAATAATGAACCTTGTTTGTTTTTTTATTTTAAAGAAACTCTTAAAGAATTTTGTAGTTGCGGGAAATGGTTGGTTTGAGAAATTGGAGGCCGGGGACAACTAGACAAGAAATAGAGTCAGCTCTCTCCCGCTCTTTCGTTTTATCGAACTTAACTGATTTTTTTTTATTACTTGTTTTATTGAAACTGTTCGTTAACATGTGTTATACCTACGTACGTATGTATAACAATTCTAATATAGAAGTTGTGAGCTAATTTAAGAAGTGAAATAATTAAGGAGAGGGGTAACATTGCCTCCTGCTAGCTAATTCTTTTGAACCTTTAACAAGAAAACAAAACGCAAAACAAAACAAAAAATCCCACAACTACAGTTTGATGCCAAAGTTGTTGCCTATAACTATGCTTTTAGCGTCAGTTTGGTCTGCATATTTTTTTTTGGGGTTAAATCTACTTATAAAGTATCGTGGCTGGAAGATGGTGGTTCACAAGCTTGGACAAGCGTCATGTTTGCTTAGGGCCGTAGAAAGACTTTTTGTATAGTACACGGGACGGAGGTCAAAATGAAGCTGAGTTTAAACCTGGTACCTTCTTTTGGTAAATCATAAACCATAATTATTAAGTTAATGTATTGGTTGTAAGCTGGTGGGAGTTGATAAATGAAATATTAATAAAAGTGGAGCATCAAAATAGAGAAACTCAACTAGAGTAGTCGTTCCCTTTGTCTCTCGATTGGAAAGAAGAGTGAGCTGGTGGTTTGTGGGATCCCACAAGTGGTGATCACTATTCAGGTTAAACAGGAAAAACCGAAAAAGTGAAATTTTTTGAAAATTTGGTTTAGTTTGTTTTGTATTTTATTTCAGTTTCGGTCAAAACTGAATAGAGGTGTTTCAGTTTCAGTTATGTATATCGGTTATTTCACTAACCGAAATAATCGAATTAGAATTTTGAACATTAGCCCATCTTTTAATTTGTTATTTATTCTTGGGCTAATCCACCCAGGCCCAATAACCCTTACCCCTTACCTACTCGGTTACCCCCTTGTGCCTGCCCTTTTTCATTTGTGATTAGCCTATACCCTCTCGTCTCCCACTCCCTGGTGACCTTGCCCTACCCTCACCTCCGATTAGATTCACCCCAGGCCCCAGTCCCCACTCGCTGACTCGTTGTCCAGTGGTAGGTTGTCCCCTCGTGTTCTCCTTCTGCTATGCTCTGTAGCTCTGACTGGTCCTAGTCCTTCCTCCTGGAGTCCTCCTTCTTGGCGTTCTTCTTAGCGTTCTCAGGCGGCCTTATCCTTTTCAGTTGTCATGATTCACGGCTTTCTTTACACAGCAGGTAAAACTTTAGTTTGTTATTTTATTTTTATTTTATTTTATTTTTTTGTAAATTCGGTCTACTGGTAGATTATTTCATTTTTATTATTTTTTATATGAAAGTGGAATAGCTTAAAATGCTAACTTAAATTGAACCAGAAAGAGGATCTTGTGATTTCCCATGAAACTACTAGAAACAATGATGCTCCAACACTATCAACTACAGAGGAAAGGCCACCAATATTAATAACACCCTTATGCTGTAGTTCATCAAGCTGTAAAGACATTGGCATCCCTTGAAGTATATATAACTTTATATATGGATTTCTAAGTGTTTAGAAGTTGGATATTTTAGTGTGTTGGCAATAAAAACTTGTTTGGAAATTGTAGCACAATTCGGTTTTAAGGTTGCTGTTAGAAAATGGAGCTTTCCTTTATTGATTTATTTTTTCAGTTAATTCGGTTAGAGCCGAACCGAATCAAAAATTGAAAAAATCAATTTATTTGGTTCGGTTAAAACCGAAATAACTGAACGATCAACTCTTGATCCCAAAACCTTAAATCTGGGTCTGGAATTTCCATCCATTAAAACAAGAAAAGAAGAATTTCAAAGTCAAATTAGCAATATCCACAGAGAATAACCACATCATGGTACAAACTCTCAAGTCAACTACTAGCATACAAATTTTGAATCGCAAATTAATTAATGCTGTCCCAATGTGAACACACCGCATGTGTAATTACAAATGCTAGCCACACTGACCTTCCCACCACGTGATTCCGATCGATCGATCCAACTAGTTTTGTGGTCACAGGTATATAACCAGTATCTGTATATGGGTCAATTGGTTTGGTTCATACCCATAAACACTTGGTACTAGGGGAGGGTGGTAGGAGGACGAATTTTGGATCGTAAATCCGTCCTAGGATTAGGGGTGATCATTCCACTGGTTTGTTTTGAAACCGATCCTAATACAATTATCCAATAGTTTTTTATTTTTAAAAAATATATCTAAATTGTCCAAGTTACATGATAAAACCAATTTGAGCCGTCCAAATTATATTTTGATGTATTTTGTTTGATTTAATTATTCGGTTTATTTTTCTAGACAAGATAACAGAGTCAGCTCTCTCCCACTCTTTCGTTTTATTGAACTTAACTGGTTCCTCTTTTTTGTTTTATAACTTGTTTTGTTGAATTTAACTGGTTCGCAACTTTATTTTTTCTCCAAACATCACATGTCCTGGATTTTAGTTTTTTTCCCCTTCACGATTGATGATAAATATTTGTAATTAATAGTCGTCAAACTTATTAGCAGAGAAATGTTATTAGTCGTTGGGAAAGCTAAAAAATGAAAATGCTAAAAAAGAAAAAAACCTTATTGAAGTTTCTACGCCAGATGATATATCAAGAAATGGACATAAAACTATATATGTAGATCATGAACGAGACTCCGCTGAAAGATAAACTGGAAGAATGTTACATTTAGATATATTCCAAGGCGAAAGGACATTTTGTTTTGATATTAATTATTATCACATCTTTTGACAAAAAAAAAATAGTAAGGCATTTTAGATGTTTAGCTCTAGCGTTTCCTATAAACCGTTCGTTAATATATACATGTGTATGTACGTACGTACGTGCGTAGTAATTCTAATATAGAAGTTGTGAGCTATTTTGACTAGTGAAGTAATTAAGGAGAGAGGTAACATTGCCTCCTGCTAGCTAATTATTTTGAACCTTTTAACACGAAAATAAAAACACTAAACAAAACAAAAATCCCAGAACTTCATTTTGAATTGCCTACAACTGTCCCTTTAAACCTGCATATTTTTCTCGGTTAAGTGTAGTTATAAAGCATTGTTGCTCGAACATGGTGGTTCATAAACTTGCACAAGCCTCATGTTTGCCCAGGGCCGTAAAAAGACTTTGTTTTGCCTTTTCCTGATTTGTAATGTTTAATTTGTTGCCCAAGCGCTAGTTGTTTTAATACACGAGAGGGAGGTCAAAAGGAAGCATAGTTTAAATTTTGTTCCTTCTTTTCCGTAATAATCATGGGCAGAGACAGAATTTTAGGTTGGGGAGGCATAGGAATTTTTAACATATATATATATATATATATATATATATATATATATATATATATATATATATATATATATATAACTTACTAATTTGAGCGTAACAACTAAAAATATTTAACTTACTAATTTCAATCTCCGCAATCATATAGTAATTTTAGCATGAAATCTACTGAAGCCAATAATAATAAAAAAAGATAAAGAAATAAAAAAACTTAATAGTAACTCACATGAAAATTGAGTGGTAGGCGGTGTGAATAATGGAGAAATTTCAATTGCAAGTTCAAACTTGTGCAAATTATTGTGGTGTCAATGGGATTTTTTTTTCTTTTGTCGAGTGCAGCATTAGAAATTCTGAACTGCTTGGACAATCCAAAAAAACACCATTAAACTCATTAGATAGAATTGAGAAACATATAAGTCAAAAAATAAAATAAAATAAAATAAGAATTGCTACCTGATGATTTGCGACTTTGTTGTTGCAAGCTCTTCTTTTCTTTTTTCTTGTTATTTTGTGTGATCTCTCTATCTTGATTTTTTATGTCCAAAAAATAAAGCTAATTATGCGGCTTTTATATATGAGCCAATATGACCATTTATCTTTTCCTCACATCATAAGCAAATTTCAATTTAGCAATAAGAAAATCTAAAAACTAATTGGATTTTCAACTGTAAGTAAAAAATTGAGGCTAAAATATTAATATTGGGTATAAATTTTTACATAAAAAAGTTAAAGTTAGTATTTTTTTTTACTTTCTTTACTATATATATATTACTATTTGATTTTCTAAAATAATTTATAAAACATACATAAAATATATATATAAAAAAAAATTAGTTGGGGCAAGACACACCCCACCCCCCTTAAGCTTCACCTCTGACTTTAACTATTAGGTTAATATGTTCTTTTTGGAACTGAGAACTACTTCATCCGCCTCAAATCTTTACATCATTTCAGTTATTCGACATAAGTTTGGCCTAAACTTCACTACAAGAGAACTAGGTTTTGGTGACCGTTCACGGTGACCGAAAAAACAGTCACTAAACTTTCGGTCACTAAATCAGTCGGTAAAAAGTGAATAAAAAGTGAATTCGCATCCCAAGACGAGTGCTGACCGAATAGTGACCGGTTTAGATTGGTCACCAAATTTGGTCACTAACCGGTCAGTAATCGGTCAGTGTAGTGACCGATCTAGTGACCAACTCTAATCGGTCACCAAAAAGCTTCACCAAAAACCTTTGCCACCATCCCCTCCGCGTAAATATATACACATCTTCGGTTCTCTTTTCTCTTCTGTATATCTTTTTTCACTCTTCTTCTTATTTTCTGTCTTTCTCCATCGATCTCCTTTGTCTGTGAGGAAAGGAAGTATTATTTGGAGATCAACTCTTTGCAGCTAGAAATACAATATTGCAGTTCAGGTAAATGTTTTGTACGATATTAGCAAAATATTTTAAAAGTTTATATACAAATAGGCGTTAACGTGTATATGTGATATTGTTATATTATATTCAAACCATAAAATGTCTGTCTATGATTACTGTTGTCATGAGATATATTAAGGATGTACGATGATTTCAATGACATGAAGTCTTCGTATGCTTAATATTTTTTATGTTCAGTAGTCATGGATTGTCCAAGTTGGACAGTTCAAAAATGTACAAGTCATTTTTTACTGCAGTTATATATGTGATTTGTTTAAATGATGTATAAGTTTCGGTGTTGTGGATCCTTGTTCCTCAGATGCTTGTTTTGAGATACATTTCTTAAAACTGTATATTCTGAGGGACTAAGGGGAAATACTGCTGAAATTTATACATGACAGTTAGATAAATCACAACACAAAAGTATGGATTGACTTGCACATTTTTGAATAGGCTAGGACCATTCCCTTTAGCGATTATAGGATGACATGCTTTTTAGTACATTATTAAAAAAATGAGGAATTTATTTAGTGGTTATATATATATAATTTTTTGTAGGAGAGCATTATGGATGATGGGCATGGTTGGATGTATAGGCGATTACTAGAAGATGGATACATGAATCCAGAATTCATAAATGGTGTAAAGGAATTCTTATCTGTTGCTTGTAACAGTGAAACAGATATGATTAAATGTCCATGTCGACGTTGCCGTAATAGATATTATCGAGTACAAAATGATGTTGGAGAGCATTTATGTCGATTTGGCTTCGTTGATAACTATTATGTGTGGTATTGTCATGGTGAGAAATATAATATGGGAAGCCAAAATTTTTGTAGGGGAGAAACATCAAATCCGTCATCATCGAGAACAAATTTAGGAAACCATAATGGTTTACACAATAATATAAGTGAGTTTGAGCAAATGGTGATTGATTCAATGAGACCGATATTGGATAATATTCCATATGCTGGAATAGATTTTAATGCATGCAATGAGGAGGATACGGATGAGGAAGGTGATACCTTTAATAATGAGGAGGAAAATGATTGTGGTAATGCATTTAACTTTAATGAGGTGGAACGCGAAATTCCAAATCCGAGCGCACAAAACTTTTACAGTTTACTTAGCGATGCTTCAACACCTCTATGGGAAGGATGTAGGAAACATACACGGTTATCAGCGGTGTGCCAGTTATTGAGCTGTAAAAGTCAGTTTAATATGTTTGATGCTTGTTTCAATAAGGTTATATCACTTGTCAAAGAAATGACTCCAGAAGATGACCAATTGCCAGAAACATTATATGACTCGAAGCAAATGATGAAAGGGTTGGGTTTACCATATTTGAAAATAGATGCATGTCCAAAGAATTGTATGCTCTTTTACCGTGAGAATGCACAGTTGATGTATTGTACAGTTTGTGGCCAGTGTAAGTATAAAGAAGAGACAATGAACAGAGATAAAAAGAAACCAATACAAAAAAAAGTCCTTCGGTATCTACCTATAACCAATTGGTTAAAGTGTCTATTTATGTCAACAAAGACAGCTGAACATATGATTTGGCATGCAAGTCATCATGGTACAAATAATAACACAATGGGACATCCATGCCAAACAGATGCTTGGAGACATGTGGATCGAACATACCCGTCATTTAGCTCGGAAATTAGGAATGTAAGGCTTGGTTTGTGCACTGATGGGTTTATGCCAAATTCTGCAACAGGTGGCACATATTCAATTTGGCCTGTATTCATAGTAGTATACAACTTACCACCAAATATGTGCATGAAGACACCATACATATTTCTCTCATTAGTAATTCCAGGACCAAGATCACTCGGGCGAAATATTGATGTATTCCTTAGACCTTTAATTGATGAGTTAAAAATGTTATGGATTGATGGTGTAGAAACATGAGATGCATTTCGTTGTCAAAATTTTCAGATGAAAGCATGCTTGTTATGGACAATCAATGATTTTCCAGCATATGGGATGCTGTCAGGGTGGAGTACCTATGGTAAACTAGCATGTTCATATTGTATGGATTGTCTTGAAACTTTTCAGTTGAAGCATGGAAGAAAGCCCTGTTGGTGGGATTGTCATAGGAAGTTTTTACCTGATAATCATCTATTTCGAGCAAACGTTATTGCATTTAAACCAGGCAAAATGGAATGATCTGTCGTGATTACACCAATGTCTGGTGAAAACATATTGCAAATGCTTGAACAATTTCAATTTCCACCTTTTGGATCTGATTGGGATAATGATCGTGTCATTGGATTTGGAAAAAACCATAATTGGTTGAAACGTTATATTTTCTGGGAGTTGCCTTATTGGAGGAATTTATTAGTGAGACACAATCTTGATGTTATGCACATTGAGAAAAATTATTTTGAGAATTTGTTCTATACAGTGATGGATATAAAAGGAAAGACAAAAGACAATCCTAATGCACGAAAAGATCTGAAGAAATTAGAGATGCGCCCCGAACTACATTTACAAAAAGTTGGCCAATCGACTATTAAACCTAAAGCATCTTATGCTTTGAATAGGCATCAAGTTGAACAAATATGTGTTTGGCTTAAGGGTTTTAAATTTCCAGATGAATATGCATCAAATTTGACTTGTAATATGAATATGTCAGATAATAATTTTTACGCCTTCAAGAGCCATGACTGTTATGTTTTTCTGCAGCGCTTACTACAGATTAGCTTGCATGGGCATTTACCAAATGCTATATGGGAAACAATATGTGAGTTTTGTTCTTTTTTCCGACAACTATGCTCAAGCAAACTCCATTTTCAAGACATTGAAAAATTGGGACATGTGATCATTATCACGTTATGTAAGCTAGAAAAGATTTTCCCACCATCGTTCTTTGATTCAATGGAGAATCTACCTGTACACTTAGCATATGAGGCCTATCTTTGTGGACCAGTTCAATTTCGTTGGATGTATCCTTTTAAGAGGTTAGCATATAATTTAAGTATATATTTATCTCACAAACGGTCTATGTTATGTCATTATGTTAATTGCTTATGCAAGTAATTTGTTGTTTGTGTAGGCTAATGCGATCCCTTAAACGGATGGCTCGTAACAAAGCTAAATTAGAGGGATCAATTGTTGAGGCATATTTAGTTTAAGAGATGACAGCATTTTGTGAACACTATTTTGGCGATGAGACTAATACAAGGCTAAATCATGAACTGTGTAATACTTATATGAATCCGAGTACAAATTCGGAGAGTCTCATAGTTTTTCGCAATGAGAATCGAAACTTTTATGCTCGTGGCTTTCGACGGGTGATTGATGAAAATGAATTACGCTAAGCTCATATGTATATTCTATTCAACAGTGTGGAGGTTAACCCTTTTGTCCAGTAAGTAATCAAGAAGGCTATTTTGTAATTTAAAAATTGTTTTTTTTTTCTAATTTATGTCATTTTATCATGGTTTCTATTTGTAACTACAAAATCTTCTTGGATGTTATGCGACGTAAGTTTCCTCAGGCAAATAATGGACAACTTGAAATATTTCGCATTCAACATTTTGCGCGATGGTTTCGTGAATATGTAAGACTTTACAATAATATTGATATGTTAAATATCCGATTGATTCCTCTTTTAAATATTAGCTAAAGTATTGTAATTTTTGTCAGGGGGAACGATGTCCTGAAAGTTTAAGCAACAAACTTATCGAATTATCTCGCGGGCCGCTATACAATGGAACATGCTATAGGGGATGCTTGGTAAATGGAATTTGATTCCACACGCACACTTATGGATCTACGAAATCAATAGCAAATTGGGGTGTTTGTGTAAAATGTGACACAGGGAGTTCAGGGGGTTTCGATTTCTATGGAATTGTGGATGATATCATTGAAATACAATATTCAGGAGCCAAGCCTAACTTTGTAACATTATTCAAGTGTACATGGTTTGATCCAACACATGGAGTTCATACACATACAACATCCGGTTTAGTATATGTGAAGTGGAAGTCGAGATTAAGTCCACCCGATCCTTTTATTCTTGCACGACAGGCTCAACAAGTATATTATACTCAGTACCCACATCCCTCGCTACAACAATGGTGGGCGGTGGTCAAAATTAAACCTCGTCAATCAATTGACTGTGACATTACTGGAGTAGAGCAACCAGGCAATAGTTCTGCTACTACATTAGAAGATGAACCATTTCAACAAATTAATATTGAGAATGAGGTTATTGTGTCTAAAACGCTAGAACTTGATGGTGTGAACATATTGGTCGACTTGAGTGGGTATGGGGAAGTTGTCGAACAAAATCCAAACAAGGACTCAGACGACTCCGAAGATACCGATGAAGAAGACACCGATATACAATTGTCGAGCTCAGAGGATGATGTATAAGTTATTAATTTTTAATTAATTTACTTGTATTTTTTAGAATATTGCAAGCTTAGATTAATAATATTAATTCATTGTATTCGTAATCTATAATTGATTATATTAGTAATGTGAGGAAACCTCGCTTTAACAGATGTGCAATTTAGTCCTAATACTTCCAAGGGTCATACATAAATCATCTATAGAAAATCTAGTTGAATCTCAATTTGACAAACGTAGATTGGGAGTTACAAAAAACCATGGTACACCAAATTCAATAATTTTCTATCGTCTACCCAACTATGCAATAAAAACAGGTCACTATTTGAAATGACCAAAATACCCCTCTTGGTCCGGTTTACTTAAATGACCAATTTAAATATTTTAAGTATATTAAATTACTAAAATAATTAAAATTATCTTAGTAATTAGTCAAAAATATCAAATTTGCTACTAATATTTTGGGTAGGGAGTGAATATGCCAGTATAGTTTTTTTTTTCTTCAATTTCCCATTGATATTTTAAAATGTGCCGGATATGCTACTGTCGGTTACATTGCAAATTTGATATTTTTTTATTATATTAGTAATATGTTGCAAGCTTAGAGTAATAAAAGTAATTAATTTAGAGTTTTACAAGCTTACATTATATTGGTAATATATAATTATATTAATAGGATATTATTACATTAGTAATATATAATGACAAGTATATAGCTTCACACTATAATTATATCATTATGTGAAAATATAATTATAGGCAATATTATTAGCAAATGAAAAAACCAAAAAATCCTAAATTTCATAAAGAAAAAAAAGGTAAAGGTGCATTTAAAACAGAAGTTCATTAAAACGGCCGAAAAGCAAAAGTGAAATTTAATGAGGTTTGTTTTGTTTTTTTTTTGTTCTAAATGGGTGGCTGGTTGAAATCACACGGCGGGAAAAGTACGTGAAGGGAAATAATGCGCAGGCTCGGCAAAAAAGGTCCCTATCTCCTTTTTTTGCTCAGACTTTTGCGCATAAAGTCAAAACTTTTCATTTACTTCTGATTCGTCTTCCACCGGCTTAAAATTTGTGTCGTTTTCCATCGGTCCCGCCCCAAATTAGCTTCCCTTTTCACCGTTTTGCTTTGATTGGTCCCCGCAACTCTACTATGCTTTTATTAATTTTGCTTTGCATTCTCTCTTTTTTTCTCCCCTACGGGCATATCTGGTACGTTTTCTCCCCCTTCTTTTTTCATATTGTTTTTTACTTTCTCTTAATTTTTACATGTCGGTGCCTTGTGTTGGTTTATTAATATAAAATAAACCTGTGTTTGTTTTGTTGTTACATGCAAATTTTTCTTTTTAATCTAGAAGCTGTTGGCTCTTTGTTGTTCTTTTTGTCTTCAAATTTTTTCCTGTAATGGGGTTGGTTCCTTTCATTGGTTTTTTTTGTTTTTTTTTTTATATCCGTCCTCATGCCGTTTTCTATTTTTTTGTTGATATCTGATTTTGTTTGTTTCACCTACAATATTGGTTCATTTTACTGTTTCTTTTGTTGATTTTTTTCGTATTTGCCGTCATGATGTTTTCTATTTTTTTGGCTGATTTTTTATTTCTTTTTTGTTTCACCTACAATATTGTTGATTTAAGTCCAAATGAGCCTTTAACTACTTTCTTAAAATTGTGATAATTTTTTAAAAATGGGTAGGAAAATCATATTTAATCACATAAGTATACCCGAAGTTTAATAATTTATTATTAATGATATTCATGTGAATTTTACAAAATTGTAAAATTCATTTTCTATTTAGTATGTACATGAACATTTTGTTGAAAATTTATATGTCAAGTTGTGAAATTTGTGATAGTACTTTGCAAAAATTGTAAAGTGGTTTTATAATTTATAGGTTATGGCCCGTGGACCTCCTCCTACTCAATAGGGTAGTAGTCATGACTCACCATGTGACTCTACTGGTTGGGGATCTCGGCCAGACCAATTTTCTCAGCAAAATCATCCGTCGACTGTTGGGTCTTATCCTTCTGCTCATAGAGGTAAGGGGCATTCGGACAGTACATTTTTCCCAGGGATTCGGCTAGTGGAGGGGCGGGAGGCTACATTTACCCACAGGTTTCTACTTCATTCCAGCTTGGTGGACTGACATATAGATTCCCCCAGTTTGAGTTTGGGGATTTTCCTGGACGATGGGCCCCTCGATTCGAAGATGGTGTTTCAGAGTCTGGTTTAGAGAATCAGCCAGAGGGTTCACACCATACAGGTGGTGACCACCATAAGCCGCCACTACCGGAACAGCAGCCTCTCACAGGAGGGACTGAGCGGATCCATATTGTTCCATCTGAGTAAGTAGTATAATTTTCTTAATAATAATTTATTTAGTAATTTATATAATCATTTAATAATTTATTATTAATGACATTGTTGATTTTAATCAATGTAGTTTCTTGCGCAACAATCAAGTATGCAATAAAGTGCGCGAGATTTCCCATACACTTTTCAGAGGCGAGGTTAATGATTTCAAGGATCTTTTATCAAATAGAAGGGAGGAGTATTTAGTGTAGCTACAAGTATGACTATTTCATTTTGTTTAATACTTTTTCTTATGCCACAATTTTTGTTAAAGACATAAGAGTCTATTTGCGTTTTGCATGTTTTAGCAAATGCACCAGTGGGATTCTGAAGATGACTTAGCAGTGAAGAAACCTTACTTTAAGCTCTTAGGCAGAGGTTACAAGAATAGGCTTCATAAGTTTCGGATGGATGCGATAAAAAAGGTGGGACATGATTTCTACCCTGTAGAGGATTACTCCCGTATCATTCTTTTTCGCCCACCTTAGATTGCTAGTGAGGACTGGCAATGGTTATGTGATCATTGGAACACCCTTGAGTGGAAGTGCAAAAGTAAGCTCGAGAAGAAGAATAAGGTAGGGAAGGACGCTCCACCAGGTGCAATTGGTCCAAAGCATTCCTTCGGGCCTCAGACCAAGGAGATTCTTTATGATAAGATGGTATACCAATTTTACTATATTCAATTTCCAAATTATAATTTAAATATAATTGTTATATTTCACTTAACTACATTTTTTATAATAGGTTGTTGAGAATCAGGGGAATCCTATCAAATGGCATGAATTCTATGAGCGATCCAATACCAAAAAGAGAACAAATCAGAGGTTTTCAGATTCACAGAAACAGTTACAGGTACTAATTTATGACACTTTAAAGACTAAAGTGTTGAAAATTAAAAGTTAGGACATAGTTGAATAGGTTAGATACGTTAGAAGGTAAAATGAAAATAAGGATCAAATTGAGGGCATGCTTGGTAAAAAAGTGAACTCCTAGTGAATTTGAGATTATAATCAAAATTTAATGGCTTAATTGTGCAAATTGTAGTAGATTATAGTCCATAATGACATAAATTAAAAAATTGAGGGTATATTTGCAAGAGTGATAGATTTGGAATAATCCAACCTAATTTGTTCAACAAAACAAAATAAATTTAAAAAATGTTGGCATAATTTACTAAATTCTAACTATAAAGGATGGATTAAACAAATTGTTTAATATAGGTATGTATAGAATAATATCTTGGTCTTGACAATAAATGCAAATGTCCTTTAGGAGAGGTACCTAGTTGAGGTCCGCCGTTATCATGGGGATGATCCTAAGAACCATCCCCAATTTGATATTGATGCATGGAGGGTTGCTACTGGTGGGCCAAGAAGAGGAGAATGGATAGGTGTCCCGGAGTTTCTCATTGTTCCTGATAGATCTCGATATACTCGATCAGAGGTATATATACTATGCTTACCATAATTTTATAATATAAAATTGTCAAATCATACAAGTAAGTTGTTTATTTGATTTTGACAAATTTTGTCTAACAACATTGTAGGGTTTCTCGAATGATCGCTCAAAAAAGTTATCACAGCAATATCAAGAGCAATGTGCTACAAATGCTATGCTTATTTCAAAGATATCTCAATTACAGCAAGAGCTTACTCATACGCAGCATACTGCTTATTTGGCTCAAATGGAGTATAACAAGACAGTGGGCATTCAGCAGTAAAAAATAGAGGACATGGAAAAAACAATGAAGCACTTTCAAGATCATGCTGGACGTGACCTTCAAGCTGCCATGACTTCTGCTCTTGGAAGACTACAGTCAGTTGGCGGTCTCCCCATAGGAGTTGACCCGGCTTGGGTCGCTGGAGGATCCAGCGCTACATCAGCCTCCCATGTTGGTGAAGATGATGCGGAGGAGGAGGAGACATCTGATGGAGAAGATGATAGTTAGTATAGTTAGTATTTAGGGATAATTTGTTATATATGTAGGGATAATTTGTTATGTGGGATGTTTTAATAAAAAAATATTTTTGGATATATATATATTTATATTAAATTAATGATATTTATATTAATTAACTTGAAATCACAATATTTTTGTTTCATGTATTTTAATTATAATAGATGGCTAATTAAATTATTAATTTTAATACCAAAAATTTATAATTGATAAAAAAGAATTAATTAAAAAAGTATCAGCTTCACTGACCAATTAAATTGGTCACTAAATCAGTCACCTTCCTTGACCGATTAAATCGGTCACTAAATCAGTCACCCACTCTGACCACTTGCTGATCGTTTTTTCGGTCACTAAATTCTGTCACCATGCGGTCACCAACGCTAGTGACCAAAGTTTTACTGACCATTTGCTGACTGCATATTTCGGTTACCAAAAAGTGTTTTGGTGACCAATTACTGACCAATATACTGGTCAGTTTTCGCTATCTCTCTTGTAGTGCTTATTTATATAATATTTGCTAAAAATTTTTAAAAAATTAAAATGGTTCAAGTAACTTGAGACGGACGCTATAAAATATTAGAAGGTTACAAGAGGAATCTTCTTAATAGTTTACCCCAAGCCATATTCTATCCAATTTAAGCTCACCTTTGGTTGCAAAAAGAAGAAACCTATTCCACAAGTTATGATCCGAACCATGGCTGAACACAAATAATGGTGGGTATCATATCAATTTGCCAAGAGATCATCAACTAATATATTGGTTTTAAGCATGGGAGGAGTTGATACATGAAATATTTTAATTTTGGTATTTTTTTTCTGAAAAAGAAATTTTTTTTTCTGGGAATTAGCTTCCTGACTCTCTCTATTCACAGGTAGATAATGGAAGGCGAAACAAAACACATTAATTAAAGTGGAGCTAGCATCAAAATAGAGAAACTCAATTAGAGTAGTCATTTTACTTTGTGCCCCGCTTGGAAAAGGAGAGTGAGCTGGTGATTTGTGGGATCCCAAAAACTTAAACCTGAGTCTGGAATTTCCATCCATTAAAACAAGAAAAGAAGAATCGCAAAGTCAAATTAACATCCAATAAAAATAACCGCATATCATGGTACAAACTCTGAGGTCAACTACTAATATACAAATTTTGAATCGCAAAATTAATGCCATCCCAAGAATGGATCTGGATGTGAACACGCCCGGGTCTGTAATTACAAACTCTAGCCACACCGACCTTCCCACCACGTGGTTGTGATCAATCCAACTTGTTTTGTGGTCATAGGAATATATATGGTCTTACGACCCTTTCACTTATAAATTTTGTCAATTTAGATATTTTATCTCTTGAATTTTAACTCAGGTTCATTCGCTCTCAAACTCAGAAAATTAGTACTTTTTACCTATTGGTCCATTTAAATGACCCTTTAAGTTATGTGAGAACTGAAATAAAGATAAAAAATGAAAGATTAAGGGTTAATTAACCATTTCACTTGGACTTTTACATTATTTTGGATAATCTACTTCAATCTTCTCAATTCAAGCAATTTAGGAAACTACTAACCCTGTATAATATACATAATTCAATCAACATTCTGTACTAAAATGTGATTCATTTAATTCTGGTACCTAACTCGTTTCACAAAATTGGAGATTTGTGTGGTAAAAATGGTTAGTTAGTTCTTCATCTTTCATTTTATCTTCATTTTAGTCCTCATATAACCTAAACAGCAATTTAAGTGAGCCGAGGGATAAAAGCTATCAATTTCCACATGTTGAGAGACGAGTGAACCTAAGTTAAAGTTCAGAGATAAAAGGTCATAGTTGGCAAATTTTAGGGGGTGAAAGAGGTTTTAGGCCAATATATTACACTATACTTCTAAATATCAACATTGGTACTGTTGGATGAACAATAACTTGGTTTTAGGCTGGTTGAGCCCTGTTGGTTTTGGGCCATGGTTCAGTAGTTTTTTTTTTTTGCTTTCAACTTTTTTTTTTGCCTTTTTTTTTAGTACGATTTGATTTTTTTTAGTTTTATCTCATTTTATAAAGCGCTTGCCTTTTTTAGGGCTTAGGTTGCAATTTTTCCGGTTTTCATCTGTCTCACATTTTTTTCGGTTAAAATGCAGTTTCATTTCCTAACTTTCTAGTTTTTTTTTTTACTTAAGTTACGTCCGTGTTACATTTTAGTCCCTAAATTTTATAACTATTTAATTAAATCTTCTATTTGTTCTCTTGGCCCCCAAGTTTTTCTTTTTGTTGTTTTTTATGTACTATCTTCTAAAGTAAAACATTGGTGACCATAATTTGTTTATTTTTTAGTTAAAATTTGTTTATGTTTTAGTTAAACCATTTTTTATCTTCATTAAGTCAATTGTTAAATCCTTAATGCCTTAAATTTTTCCATTTTTTTTGTCTTGATCCCAACTTTTTTTATTGATTTTCTTTATTTTTTTTTTCTAAAATAAAGCTTTAATCATTATTTCTATCATTATTATTTCATTATTGATTATTAAGATTTGTAGCATCAATTATTTATTTCAAGCTCTATAGTTTAATAAAGCAATTTAGTTCATAATTGTTAAATTTGAGAGTAAATTTTTCTAGATAAATTTTTAATCGATATTAAAAATTAGATTTTGTTTTAGTAGGAGATGAAAATTTGTATTGAATTGTTTTCAATTAACAGACCAAATATGCATTGTTTCGAAGCATATAACATGTTATGTGTCACATTGTTATTATTAAAATTTATTATAAAAAATATCTAATACAATGTGTGGGTCACCAAACATGTCAATTTTTTCTTTTGGTCTCTAATTTTTTAATCATTTTTTATTGTCTTCTAAAGCAAAATATTGGTAATCATGATTTATTTCTCTTATGTTTCTAGAAGTAACATTTTATACTCTAGTCTTCATTTAGTATGGTGTGAATATTATTTTGTTCCAAAATTATAACGGCTGAAACTTGAAAGCATATTTTTTTATTATATCAAATCTCTACATCTTTCCATGAATTTTTGCAATGATCATATGAACCGCTGTAACACATGACCTCAATGCACCTTGTATACACTAAAGAGGAATTTGTTTTTATTGTAGAACTACAGTTTCAAGGTTTTGGGCAAACTATGAACAACAACTCGGCCAGATTAGGATGCGCCTATAACAAAAAAAAGAAAAGATGCCAAAAAGGTCCCCCATAATATTGGAATTTATCTTTTTGGTCTTCACATTTTTCTTTTAGACAATTGGCTCCGTGGTTTATAGTACTTGATTCCCTAAAATATTGTTATATGTCTTCCCAGGTTATAAACTTTGCTTATTTATAACCATGTACCCGAACAACAAATTGTCGCCGTAACGTGTAACTGATGCACCTAATATATACATGTGTGTGTATGCAGAGAGAGATTTTGTTTGGTTCATACCCAAAAGCATTTGGTATTAAGGGATGGTGGTAGAAAGAGGATGCATTTTGAATGGTTAAGCCGCCCTAGGAACATGAAATTAAATACTGCAGGATATCACTTACCACAAGAAAGCGGTATGCGGTAAAATTGTTTTCATATTTTGTCATTTTTTTTCACATGAAATAATGCAGTATACCATTGTATTTTATGGTATTTCTCATATTAGTAACCTTTTATATACATTTTGTCAAAAAAATCGTGGTATATCGCAAATATCGCGAGATGTGTACCATTGTATTCTATTTTTTATGGGCATGAGTGAGATATATTTTTTGTCATTTTACATCAAAATTTCATACATAAATATATAAAATGGTATAATAATTAATAAAAATATTTTAACATAAATATTTACTTTTATTTTTTGGTTACTTTTACTTTTGCTTTCTATTTTTTGGTATTAGAAAATGTAATGTTATTATTAAAGTATTGTTGCTTTATTTTTTTCTCTTGTATCAATAAATTAGTTTGTTTTGCTGAGTAATATTTATTTTGCTCTATATATAACATTTTTTATGTTTTTTATATAAAAAAATCTTCTATCATATATATTTTATTTATATTTGACAAATCATAATGAGAAAATTAAAATACATATAAAAATGTGTAAAAAATTATTTAATTTATTTCATCTTAAAATAATTTCTAACATTTTTTTTACGAAAACGGCAACAGTATACAGCGTGGTATACTGTGCGCTATATCTTAAAAATAAATGGTGCGGTATACCTAGTAATAACAGTATTTAACATCTTGCCTAGAAATATGATGCTTCATTTTCACCATGATTTTGACTTACTACAAAATTCTACTGTCATGTGTATACCCTTCAAATTGGGGTGGTAAACAGAGCTCCATTGAACAGGTCAAGCTTCAACTTTATAATATCCAACAAGCAATAAAAACACGGATAGATGGAAAATTTGGAAACAAATGTCGATTTTAGCTATCTATAACTTTTGATCTGCTTGTTAGATTTATTATTATACTCCTCTCTCCAATATCTATTTAATCATCTGATTTATCACAAAGATTAAGATAGTTGAAAAAAATTTATGTTTTATTTTCACTTTTATCCTTAACTTTTTTATACGTAAATCGAGAAATTTGTAAAAAGTAAATATTGAAATGATAGTTTGATGTGTAGAATGGTAAATTGATTTACCAAATACGAAAATATTACAAAAATTTAGGACTACTTAAAATAAAATATTTTGCAATAGTTTTAAGATAGATGAAATAGCATATTTTTTAATGATGAAATTTGAGCCATGGACATTTTGCCATTAAAAACCTAGTGATTGTGTTTTCTCTGGGCTAAAAATGTTGTTTTTTTAAGTATTCAGGGTTATTGTTACAAGAGTAAAATGGAAGCTGTCAGTTTTTCAGGACTCGAAGAGTAACTGAACATGCATGTTTGTGACATTTTGCATATGGTGGGGAGGCTGGAGATGAACTTTGAATCTCTCTAAATGCCCCATTAGGCTTTAGCTATTATGCTAGGAGCGTTAAAATTTTTTTTTCCAATGACTCAAGTGTAAGCCGTTAGGATTTCCAACGACTTAACAGTTGGCAAAAAATCGTTGATAATTTCCAACAGACATTTGTGAGCCAAGAGAATATTTTTTTTTCCGACCGCCTTGACTTTTGGAAATCTTACAAGCTGTCGTAAATTATTTTTTCTATTTAAAAAAAATTATTTTATGCTTCACTAAAATTATACTCTCTCGATCCTATAAATTTTGATACATTTGTCTTTTTGTTGTATTTTGACTCAATTTTATTCATATTATTATTTGTTAGAAAAAATTAAAAAAAATATATTTAGAAACTACATATCTTAAATTATCATTCATATACAAAGATTTTTTATTTATATATTAGAATGTTGAAAATAAAAAATTATAGATTAATTACAAAAAATAAATGGAGCAAAACTTTTGAGACGGAAGAAGTATTTTATAATGTTCCTAAACTTGTGTGTATTTTATATTTTTAGTATCACAAATTTATATTTTATAATATTACAAAAATATATTTTCTAAAATTTTATATTATATTAACTGAAAATATATGTTACTAACTGTAACAAATTCAAAACAAGAAAAACTTAAAATTAAAAATTCATGTTCGATCAGATCTGCACCAAAGCCGATGGAAATCAAACCGTAAATAAAAATTCATAAATCAGACCCGATCTGCACCAAAATCAGAACCATAATCAAACCATATCTAAAATTAGATCACGCAGAGGCGAAGCGAGGCGAGTAGGCTAACAGTGAGGAGAGCGCACGGGGTACGGCGACGCGAGGCGAGATATAGGCTAACAGTGAGGAGAGTGACGGCGGCTAGTCAAGGACGGTAACGAATCACGAGGCCGAGGAGCAAAACGGCGAACGAAGGGGGAATCGCGAGGCGGAGGAGGCGAAATGGCGAACGACTGTGGGGAATCGTGAGCAGAGGAGGCCGACGAGTGAAACGGCGGTGAATCATGAGATCGAGGAGGCCGAAGGGCAGAACGACGAAGTCATTCGGCGAGGTGAACGGCGGAACGGCGAGGCTAGGGCAAGGAGAAAGTGAGGTTAGGGCGTCGAGAATGCGAGATTAATGCTGAGAGACGAGAGACGAGAGACGAGAGAAGAGAGATGAGAGGGAGTAGTGAGAAAGCGGCGGGTGAGGTCAGGCTTTTATGGGTTTTTATGATAATAATAATAATAATAATAATAGTAATTACTACTAAATATGATATTTTATATATGTCAAATGTAATGTATCATGTTTTTAAAATTCTACTTTACTTTCTAAAATTGTAAAATTTATTGGTTTTCAATGACTTCGTGTTGAAAAACTTAACTTTCGAGTTGGAGATTTTCTAACGGCCTTTGTATTGGAAGTTGGGTCGTATTGGAAATTTTCCAATGACTTTCGCATTGCAAATTGTTTTTTTCAAAATTTTCAACACGAAAGCCATTGGAAAATAGTCTTTGTTGTTTCTAATGGGTCTTTATGTTGGAAATTCCCAACAATTAAGGCATTGGTACTTTGGCTGTTGAAAAAATGAGTTTTTTTACTAGTGCCTTAACTTTAAAAATCAATCTATAAGATTAACCATTTGGATAATTACAAGACTCTGTGTATCTATTTGGTTACATTTCCCTTATTGTTTTAGGTTACTAGTTAGGGATCACTTGTAGACTTATAAATAACTATTTTTTGTTTCATTGTTAACCATCTTATAAATAACATAAATCTTCTTTGTTCAAAATGAATGTTACTTTGTGTGTGAGGTATGTGTCCAAGACTTAATCGAGTACTAATTTTGTTTTGGCCAAGAGTACGTACGGATGATGCAGATGCCACATCTCAACATCCAATTATTTATGAAATTGCCATGTGTCACTTGTTATACCTATAATAATTATTCCTTTAGAGGTTATTTCTGCTCTTTATATGAATTTAATTGTTTCATTGACTCATATTATTGTTCTTTTTGTTATTTAATGTCTGCTTATTTTCCTTGTAGTAGATATTCCTTTGTAGTAGATATTCTCCAATTAGATGTTCATGTTCTTTTAATTGAATATAGCTGTTCCATTTTCTAACTTGCTGTTCCATGGAAAAATATATATGTTTCTTTTCATATTGAATAACTACTTGTACGCATGTAGTAGTTGTTCCATATCAGATTCTTCATGTTCTTTTCTTGAATATAGTTGTCCCATGGTCTAATCTTGTTCTGCTATGAAAAACTATATCTATTCCTTTTGATTTTTAATAAGTACTTGCTATGTGTGTAGTAGTTATTCCATATTAGATTCTTCATGTTGTTTTACTTGATATAATTGTTCCATGGCCTAATCTTGTTGTTCCATGGCAAAATATATCCGTTCCATTTGATATTTAATAACTACTTGCTATGCATATGGTAGTTATTTCATATCATATTCTTCTTGTTATCTTGCTGAATATAGTTATTCCATGGTCTAGCCCTACTGTTCTATGGCAAAATATACTTGTTCCATTTAATATTTAATAACTATTTGCTATGCGTGTAGCAGTTGTTCGATATCAAATTCTTCACATTCTTTTACTTGATGTAGTTATTCTATGGTCTTATCTTGCTATTTGATGACAAAAATATATTGTGGATCTTGTTGCTTAAGAGACTACTGTTCAATTTGAGCTTTGGGTGTTTGGAATTTTTCTAAGTGTCCATGGTTATGTTTGTTTGCATTGCTAGTTAGCTCCATCATTAAAATGGCATTCAACCAATTCCTGCCCTCACCTAGACTGGCTCCATTACAACTATGTTTAAGATCATTGTATTTACAGTTACATGCAACCCCTAAAGGGAATTTTAGTGGGGGAGGTTGGATCCTCTTGCAAGTTTATGGTTGAGAAACACAAAGTAGGCCACCACGCGCACATAACACATCCTTACCTTTAAATTGAGTGCACACACTTAGGAAGTGACCTTATACTTTTTGTAACGATAACTTAAAATTTTCTCATTTCATTAACTACTTTCAAGTGTAGCTTGTAAAGTGTTATGTATTCATAGTGTGGTGTGCCATGAGTTGTTAGTTTGTGAGTTTTGTTTGTTTTCTCTAGTTTTGTAGGATCACATTTCTAGGTTCTAACAAATATCTAAGTGTGGGGTTGTGACAGTCATATGTTGTTCCTATACATTTTACTCACTTTTTTGTTTTATAGGTTGCATTTCATTTTTAAGGGCTTGAATGGACTCTGGCACACATCTAGGACACAATTGCACAAAGGAACAAAGCTAAAGAGGATATAAAGAGAAAAAGAAGAAAAGGAGCTAAGGAAGGCCTAATGCAATCACATTTCTTGAAAGGTGCAATCGCATCGAGGAAGGCTACTGGAAGAAGAGGGACAGAGGGGTGGAGATGCGATCGCACCTGTAGGGCAATGCGATCACATCAATGGTCTTGAAGCCACAACTTGCTAATGAAGAAAAGATGTGATTGCATCTCCCAATTAGTGTGATCACATCATGTCATCTGGAATAGGGGGATCAATTCGTGGCTTGAAAGCATTACTACAACTTGTGGCTCACAATTCTTACATACCAAGCATGCTATTGGAGCTTAGGAAAAGATAGAAGAGGATAAGGCTTAAAGGAGGGAATTTGAATCACATCTTAGTCTAGGTTTTCATCATTTTCTTTTTGTGCCTCCTTGGAGAGGAATAAATTCTTGTTCTTGGTGTTTATGGAGCTTTGATGGTTTTTGACTTAGATTTCTTGGATTTTTGGAGGATGAGTAGGAGTTGCCTTGAAGGTCAAGACATTGGTTCTCTCCTTCCTTTATTTATGTCTTTGTTTTGGTGATAGACATGATGGATTTTAGCTTTATGTTTGTTCTTAGTCTAAGCATGAAGTAGATTTTCTTTGTACTTTCTATAGTTGTAGTTGCTTGACATAAATTATATTTGGATGAATTTATAGATAGGTGTTTGGATTGTCTCTTTTATACCTGTTCTTTCTTTTTCCTATACTTAATGTTGCTTGATTAGTTGATAGCTATAATCAATTGGCTTTAAAATTCTCCTTTATGCTTGGGACAGTGTTTCTTAGCTTAGGAGAGTAAGAAATCAAATAGATTCATCACCAACAACTAGAAAAATCTAAACCCTAGGATTAATTCACCAAGCTAACTTAGTCAAGTAATGAAAATCATAGGGAATGTGCCTTTTATAGTAGTCGAGAAAACTCTTAGCTTGTTTGTGTTCTTTGCCTTTACTCATCACCTTCTTGCTTAGTTTAGTGTTAGTTTGTTTAGAATTTTATATTTGGGTTAGTGAACCAGTAAAGTGATTTCATTATTTGTTGGTTGTTTGGTTAAGGCCGACTTCGAAAGTAGTTATAGTTGATCTTTTCAATCTACAACAATCCTTGTTGGAACAATACTCTTTCGCCTTATCTATAAAATGCCTTGTGTACTTGTGGATAAGGATGAAAGTTGGGTTATAAATGTTGGGGTCGGGTTAAAACTGACCTAAATTATGCCTATTTTTTCTTATTACGTAATTTGAACCTAACCCGGTTTACAAAACCTCACTAACATTAATTATGTTGATCCGATTCTCCCATTTCCCGTGCCTGAAACAACATAGAAAATAAAGATTTGGTGAGAACGGAATGGTGCGGGATGCCGGGACAACACGGCGTGAACGAAGATGACAATGGGACAACGCGGAGTGAACGAGGACGATGGGAGGAAAATGATGATGATGACGCGGCGAGGATGACGATGATGATGAGAAGATGATTGAAGGAGGAGGAGGAGGACGACGATGCAGCGAGGATGATGTGGGACGATGCAGTGAGGACAACAATGATGACACGGTGAAGACGACGGCAGGACACGGCGAGGACTAAGGCGAGAGCAGTGGCCCAGCAAAAAGAGAGTTAGTTAGAGAGAAGATAAGGCAAAACGCTCAGACGCAAGAGCCGAGGGAGGAAGAAATGAAAGTGAATGAGAGGCAACTAGGATAAAACAACGGGGAGTGGCTCTTTTGAAAATACAATCTTTAGTCCTTTATATGTTCTCCACTTGCCACTTAACCCCTCACTGTTTATAATCTCACACTCTCAGCACTGTTTCTCTCGCATCCTCCATTTTAAACAAATTCAGGTTCAATCGAGTATATTAGGTTTAACCCGACCTGAAACAGACTCTAACACAAAGTCGGGTTAGGTCAGGTCGAGCTAAATCTAACAAATTTCTTACTCAAAATCAAGCCAAACTCAATATTTTTGAGTCGGTAATCAGGTTTCAGGTTTTCCCTTCACCCCTATTTATGGATAGAGTATGATTTTAAAACTCATTGCACGTACCCATCAGTAATTTCTATACTGATTTTAACCTCCAAAATAGACATAAGGGGTAAGTGTAGGTTTCCTAAAACTGTAGAGAGCTTCTAAGGTGTTCCTGAAATGGGGAGAGGGCAAATCCATGGGCAAATTGTAATTCTCCTATAATAATATAAATAAATTTAAGTCAAACTTAAATTAAAAAACTGAAATGAAGCAAAGAACTTGAAATGAAGGAAGTGTATAATTAACAAGGTAATCAAATTGTAATGATTACCTAAAAGATGACACACCATGTTGCAGTGATGCCACTCAAAGCTATTTTAGCCCTACTCCTTTATAGAGCCATTTGAGTATTCTTTAATACAATGGGATCATCAAATTGATTATGAGAACTTTTTGTTAGAACCGATTCCCTGTGTGGGGCCTATTTGTAGTATGTACCTGAGCATGAACCTCTACTTGTATAGATGGACCTTGATTTCATCACTCTGAAGCACATTCTCACACTTTCTACACGGCATTTAAGTTTTTCATCATTTATATACTCTACATAAGAACAAACAAAGCTTATGAACTGTTACACCATTCATCACTCAACAATGAATCTTGCTTGTTCGGGCACACAATAAATATATTTTCGCACAATATCTATACGGACACAATAAATATGTTGAGAATTAGTTTGTCCATATTAAACCTCATTTACACCGTCTCCCAAAGATGCAAATAGATCAACATACTTCTAACTAGTTCAGTGAACTTTATAGAATAAAGAAATGTTTTTGCAGTTTGTTCAATGTAATTCGATTATTGTGTGTGTGATTACAAATAAGTGCGTTTTTTATATCCAAGTCTAAGAATAACTGCACAGTTGATATAGAGAGTCGGGGCATAGAAAATAAAGGAGGAATAGAGACGGTGGTCTAATAGTCTAAAAAATTTGTCATTAGGTTAATTAAACTAGAGTGCAAGATATTAATGATTTATTTGTTATTCTTGCATGAGCCTTTTAATGTCTGGCAGATTTCCAATCGAATGAAAACATCTTACCTGAACTTCGTTTTCAAAACAGAATAGAAATTTAGAGAGCTCAACAACATGTTTGCCTTTTTTTTCTACATCTCCTTGGTTTTAGTGTTGAGAGGTGTATTTCTACCCTGAGAAGGCACAAGGCACAATTGGAACTAATTCTTTAACAACTTCAAATTGAAGCAGCTTTAAATTAACAAACTTTAAATGTAATGTTTCTTTCTGGATATACAAAAAATGAGGTGAAAGATTTCACTACACTCTTGATCACCACTCCTTAATTCCTGCCTTCACACCTGGTAATGGAAGAATGAACAAACAAACTTCATACAGACTGAGATTCGTCGCCTTAAGGGTGATGTCCGACAGCTTTACCGCAGAGTAGAGCATTTGATGGAATGTCATACTCATTAGTGAAACTGCGGACAGCATTCCAAACTCTCAGATAAAATTGCTGTCCCAGATATTGTCTTTCCCATATGGCAGACCTCAAGTTCCACATGCCTTGGTTGTCCAATGAGACCAAGATTGTGGTCCAACTGTTCGGGTATACCTGCAAGCAGAAGCATCCATGAGCCACAAACAGATCATTGGAAGTATATGTAGCAAACGACTTGTCTAGTATTACAGTTCTTGTTAAGTATGGAAGTTTTTAAGAGCCAATGGGAAAGAAGCTCCAACAGCAGTTTCACCTTACAGCAAAAATATGGAAAGACTATGTTGCAGTGAATATTACAAGTAATTTCATTGTCTCTTGTTGTGATTGAAGTTGATGAGATAGTGCAATTGGGCATTAAGCCAAGGTTACCTGGGTCGTGTGTCTTGTTAGAGCATCAACAAGATTGTAGGTGCTTCTCTTTGCTGGTGTCCATTGTCCAAAACCAAAACTGTACATTATACAAAGAAAGAAAGAAAAAATTTGACGAGAGCCAGTTTAATTTCCAGGAAGCAAAAGAAATATAGGATATTGGCTTACCCAACAACCCAAAAATCATAACCATCCAGATGCCATGACTGGATCATCCTTTCATTGTTTTGAAACACAACTTCGATAAAATCATGAAGAGAAGCTGGCATAACAGCGGTACCAACAGTTGCTGCACCATTGGATGGAAGGCTTTGGATGGTATTCATGCTAAAAACTCCAGGAATGTTGAAGTAATCAGCAAGCTTTAGAGGGGTATCAGCATTGACATAAGAGACACCGTTGATGGCATATCGTAGCTTCCCATTTATGAGGGGAGCTGAGTTTGCTAAGACAATTGTCTTGGTTGTTGTTATCTTGCCATAATGGAATGAACCCTGAGGGTTAGGCCTTGCAGCATTTGATGTCAAATTCCACCTGCAGACAAGTTATTGATCAGGTACCCTTACCGACCTGAAATTGTTTATCCAAAACAAATGCACATGATTTTATCATGTGAAAAGCTCTAAGATTTTTCTGAGCTAGCTTATACCTAAAGGTTCTGGCTTGCCGCATTGACCAATGTATTTGGTATGTAGGACCAGCAGGGAGAGGCCCTGAAACTGGGGTCTTAGAGTTTGAATAGTGCAGAGTTGCGGTTGCATTCAGAACTGTCTTTGTAAATCTCGTGGATGCAACAATGTAGTAGTCCTTTGGTTGCTGGTCTAAGGTTACCAACACCGCAACAGATTGGCCGACATGTACATCAAGAGAGTCATATGTGTTTGAAAGCACATTAGACCCTTCCACCTCAACAAGCCTTAAGCTATGGCCCTGGATCCTGAAGTTAATGGAGGTTTTCAAGCCAACATTTGAGACCCTGAACATGTAAGTCTTCCCTGAAAGGACCATAAATTTGATGAGCAATAAAGAGATGTGAGGCTCTTGGTTTCAAGTTAAGAAAACCTAAAAAATTCACTTAAAGCTTCAAAAAGTTAAAAGAGATGATACATATTTGCTGAGAAAGTAAGACCTTGATCTCCAGTAAATGTGTTGTGAGTCTGCCCATTTATGAGGACACCATCAGGGAAAGGTAGGGTTTTTCCGGAATCCAGAATTTGTTGCAGTGCCTGAAATCAAATGAAAAGAGGTAAAAAACATGATCAAAAGTGAAAAATCATATTTATCTAGCAACTAGTGAAAATGGTTTTTGGCATTACCTAAAAGCTACATTGGGACATACAGATTTTTTTTTTTTTCCATATCATGCACAAAATTGATTGAGAAATGACAATTGGAGCATCGCATTGCAAACAAAACACCGCCAATCATATAATATAAAAGCTAACCTTATGGCTGGTCTTATACCAATCACCCACAAGCAGACTGAAGTCTCCAGCAGGAGGCGGATAAGGAACTGGAATTTGAGGCCTTGCATAGACATTGAGTGCCCCATATCCTCCAGCTGCTTTATGCATCAGAGTTGATGGGAAATACGTGTAGGTTCCAATCTGGTCCTTGGTCTGGAACTTGTAGGTGTAGTTTGAGTTTGGAGGGATGGGGCAGTTGGTTCCCAGCACTCCATCTTGCCATGAGTTCTTCCTCTGCTTGATTCCATTCCTGCAGGTGCATTTGAACAAGTCCTTGTAGATGCCTCAAGCAAGTTACACAAGCAAAGCAAAGTAAAAAACAGTGTTGGAACCAGATAGGTTTATGCAAGGCAAAATTTGTCCTTCTATATTTGTGTACACCTTTCTCAGATTTCTAACAACAATAACTAGGACCAAGTAAGTATAAATTAGCAACAAGGGCATAAGAACTTCATTTCAAGTCACAATTACAAAACAGAAGAGGCAAACCAGGAAAACTACAAACCCACCAGGTAAACAAGAATGGCTGGTCAAGCTTATTAACCAAATTGAGGATGATGTTGTCATTAGTCACAACTTCGAGGGTTGGTCCAGGGAATTGGCCATTGATAAGGATAACCTTCAAAATTCAAACTTTACACAACTTCAGAAACAAAGAAACCCAGATAAGGAAAATGACACATCTGATGGTATAAAATCAAAACTCAAAATTTTACCAAACTTAAAAGTTTTTCTTACATACCTGCTGTGGAACACCAAGAGGAGAAACAGTACCATAAGTGACAGTCCAAGTGTAATATCGATATGGATCATCTGCTGCAACAAAACCCAAACTCAAAACTGCCAGAACCCCACAAAACAGCGTCAGAATCACTGCTCTCCCCATTGCAAACCCTCCCACCAAAATGCTGCAACTTCAATGGCAGAAGAGGAACTAGCTCCACCTCTGGGGAAAAACCAGTAATGAGGACAAAACAGATATCTGGGACAAGGGCCGTGTCTTGTGTTGGGCTAGATTCCATGAAGGGGAAGTGAGCTTTTTATAACAGATTACAAGAAGTAAAAAGGAGATTGCCCCAGGTAGCACCAGTACTTTTGTAGCGTGGTTAGCTTAGTTATAAATAATTACATGCTTGTTGTTGGTACAATTTTCTTCCAACTTTTGGAAATGCTGGTTATTTTGATTACAAAGTTATTACTTTTTTTCTTTTTGGTTTTGTTGTTGGTTGAGGTTGTAAATGAAATGTAGCAGAAATTGGGCGGGTATTCGGCGCTCTTCACGTCACGCGGTTGCCGCGTTATCATAATTGCTTCCAGCCAAAGTTTTCATTTGTATTTTGTATGGCCCATCCAGCCATCTCCTTCAATCTCGCCATGTGATTGCATTCCACCCTTCTTTTTTCCTTTTTTCTTTTTTCAATATTTTCCTGCTACTTTCTTTCTTTGTTGATTTTTTGACAATTCCCCAGATGAACGACCTTGGATGCCTTTTCTTTTGCTTTGTAAAATACCATCCATCGGTGTGAATCCCGTGTGTTCTGACGGGGCTCCTATACTTTGATGTAGGCCCCGTTTAGCAATAGCATTAGCATCAGTAATTAGCGTTAGAGTTTTAAAAAAGCTATCCAAAGGTAGCCTAATTTTTAGCTTCAGCGTTTTCATCACAACTGTCAAATAAATTATCCAAAATTCTAACGCTGATTATAAAAGTTGTTCCCAAACAGGAACGTAATTGAACTGATCATTATTTAAAATATTACTCAAACAATCTCATAAAATTTTGCTCTTTTATCTTTTTTAATTAAAGTTTAATTTAAATATATTTATATCAATTTATATTGCAAAAAATTTGTGAAAATTATATTTAAAAATTATAATCTTTAAAATATCATTTTCATATAAAAAATTTATATTTCTAAAAGAAACTTTGAAAGAAATAAAATTATAAATTAATTTATGTAAATAATAAGTAAGACAAATTCTGCTAACCGAGGGGTATAATATTTCATGAGTACCTACTACTCATTCTGTTTCTTATTAGCAAGACCGTTTGACTAGGTATGAAGATTAAGAGAATTTTATTTCTAAAAAAAGGATTAAAATGAATGGTAGTTACTTTTATACTTTTTGAGGAAAATGGGTCAAATAATTTCAGATTTTCAAAAAAAAAATAAAAATAAAAATATAAATATAAGGCAAGTCAAATGAGACAGATTGAGTACTAATTAAGATAGACAAGTAAAATCGTTAGGGTAATCCTTACTGGTGAATAGTTCTTTTTCAATTGACTCTTCAACATAATATTTTACTGAAATGCTTATGTTTTATATCCTTATAATTAAAGCTTACCTCAATTAGTGGATAATAAGGGCTGCAACGTGAAGATTGTGAGTTCAATTCTTCACCCACGCATACATATTGCACATTTACCCTGTTAGAGCATAGCAAGATTAAGATGATGTAGAGGCTTAGGTTCCAATTATGAGCCAATTGAGCAACTAAAAAGTCTATATCTATCTCCAGTGCATTTGTAATGCTTCCTTTTAAATAATAATAATAATAATTAAGAAATAAGGTAAATAATAAATAAATAAAAACCTTTTAAGTTTAAAACCTTTCATTAGTATATTTAAAGGGTTCATCTTTATCGGTGGGACACCAACACACACACACTTACTAAGGGATCGCTGGGGGGTATTGGGTCATACCAGTTACCCCTGCTCTATCACCCTCACTATTTTGATAATATGAACCTACACTTTATCTCCTAGAATAGTTACATCAGTAAAATTCACTTATATGTAAGTGGGCCAAATGTTATGGTTGTCCAATAAGATTTGCAAATTGTGTCAATCAACCATAATATTAATTTTATGCTACCTTAATTCATTTTCTCTAAATATATAATATATTTCTAATAAATTTTATTTTTTTGAATACTTTCTAAATTTATAAATTTACTAATAATTTCTACAAATCTATAATATATTTCCATATTTATAAATCAATAGTTTATAAGCTTGTATTAAATTGATTAATATTAATATTTACTTTTTTAACATTTTATTCATTTTTCAATTAGTTCAAATAAAGAAGTATCATCTTTTAGGACAAATATATTTTATCTAATCTTATTTTATTTTGAAAACAAATTTCATAGAATGAAAGAAATTTACATGACATTCTACAATTTTTCAGCATCACACATAATATAAATAATATATTAATTAAGCACATCATTAATTATGTATCATTATATCATTAATTAAGTACATTTTTTAGCCAAATGGTAATTAAATTAATGAGAACTTTTTGTAAATGACAAAATTTAGTCTACCGAATAGCCCAAAAAACAATACAAATAAAAGTTTATAACTTATTTTTTTTTAAAAAAAATTAAATGTGAAAAATTCTTAAAAATATTAATTTAACAAATGTGAAATTTAGTTGTGCATCCAAGAAGTGTATTACACATTTATTATATTTTTAATTACTATTTAGCTGTGTATTCAATAAGTTTGAGGTTTTGTTCCTTGTGGATGACCTCTTACAAGTTCTTAGTTTAAGTCATAAATTGGATCATCAAGAAGCTTTTATTAGCCTTTTGTGTATAGAATTGGAATGTTGAGTGAAAATTCATGGTAAATATTTATTTTTCAGAGGACAAGAAGTTTTCCAAAATTGAATTTATATTTGTACTTTATATATATATATATTTGTTTTATTGATATGTTGCTTACTTTATTTATATACAAATATAAATTTGTGTACATGTGCATATTTTTTGGAAAACTACCTGCACATATTTTTTTTGAGATTGTTGGTAAATGTAATTTGGCCACCAAATTAACATATAGGCAAAGCAGCAACCTTAAATAGGCTAAGACATGATAACTAATATTTATAAGATTCAATTGGTGGAACAATGGTGGAAAACAGAGCCGAAACCAAGATTGACGCTTTTCCAAGAAGAAGATCAGAAATTTCCAAGAAAAGAAAAAAAATAAAAATAAATATCCACCATAAATTTCCATCTAACATTCCAATCCTATACCTAAAAGGCACATGATGCCCTTGATGATCCAGTTTATGGCTTGAACTAGGGACTTACTTGAGGTCTTCCAAATGGAACAAAAATCTCGAACTTATTGAATACACAATTAAATAGTAACTAAAAAATAATAAATGTGTAATACATTTATTGAATGCATAACTAAATTTCACATTTATGGTAGTAATATATTTTAATAATTTTTTCAATTTAATTTTAAATTTTAATTTTTGTTAAAAAAAAAATAAATATAACTTTTTATTAATTCTTTTTATTGGAGAGGCTAAGTAGAGCTAAAAGATACAAAAATTAATAACCATTTGGCGTAAATATATGTACTTAATTAATGATCTATAATGAAATAACATAATTAATGATGTGCCTAATTAATATATTATTTATATTATATGTCATGCTAAAAATTTGTAGAATGTGTAGATTTCTTTAAGGGTATATGGTGAAAATTTAAGTTTTCAAAAATAAAATGAGATTTTGTAAAATATATTATTTCCAAAAAGATGATACTTCTCTATTTGAACTAATTGAAAAATGAATAAAATGTTAAACAAGTAAATATTAATATTAATCACAAACATAAACTATTGGTTTATAAATATGGAAATATATTATAGATCTAGAAATTATTAGTAAATTTATAAAGATATAAAATTATTCAAGAAATATAAAATTTATTATAAATATATTATATATTTAGAAAAAATGGATGAAGAAATGACATGAAATGAATATTGTTATTGATTTGTATAATTTGTAAATCATTATTGGGCAACCATGACATTTGAATCACTTGCATAGCAGTGAATTAACTGATGTGACTATTTTAGAGGATAAAGAGTAGATTTTTTAAAATAAAGAAGGACAAATGTAGGTTAAGTCAAATGTTGGGAGTTCGTAACTTTGTCTATAGTTAATTAATACAAGTGGATATATGCAATAAATAAAGTAGATTTTTCAAATTAATAGGCATCTTAAAATCACATGCAGCTCTTAACCAATTAAGTGGGTGGGGGCCGAGTTTAGTTCCTTTGGCTTGTTAATAGAATAAATGATGTAAATTGCTATCTGTACATAAAACGGTGTCCGTTTTCTGTATATTGTAATGGATGGGGTGGATATGAAAGGGGCAGGTATTGTGAGGTATGGGGCCTATGGGCTGAAATTGGTTATACGTTCTAACATTTTCTTGGCACGATATTTTGTAATTCTAGTAATTAATAAAAGCTTTCTTTGTTGCCGTCTAAAAAAGGAAGAAGTAACAACTTCTTTCCCATTAGAGCTTACAACCTCCTTTTTTTTTTTTTTTTTCCATTAAAGCTACAGAGGGAGGTAAGAGTTAAAGCCATGCATCCATTAAAACAAACAACTCTGTTCCCATTAACAGTTAGAGAGTTAAAAGCCATGCATGACTCAGTCGGGATAGGTTAGCTAGCATCCATTGGTATGTCCCCAAAATCCAACATTCTCTTTTCAAGAAATTGTGGTAAGACGGAGATAGTGGACAAAGAAAAAAACAAGGAAAAGAACGATTATGAGTTTGCAGTGGTAAAGTGGGCAGAAGAGGCTCCCAAGTCTTGGCTTCTCGATCTTTCTCGGTGGGAGCTAGGCTCATCAAAAGATGGAAAGTTCCATTCGAAACAGTATTACACTAAGCATAAATTTCAACAAATATGGGTCATGTCTTCTCCCTCATTATTTGGTGCAAATTTAGATACCACCAAGTTTTATATGGTACTTTGGGGATCTGATCTTTCCCAGAAATTTAAATTCTCTGTATGGAAATGTTGCATAGATGGCCTGTTCTCGTTGTCGGACAGTTGGAGACCAATCAGCTTCTCGTCTTTTTCCCTATTATCTGATATCAATTTTTGTTTTGGAAGATTACTCCTTATTTAATATTAACTAGTTTCATAACTCGTCTAACGAACGAGATTGTTGTTACTATAAAGTAATTATTTAAATAATATAAGCAGTGAAAACTTAAAAAACTCAGTTTTAGCTGTACAAATGAAAAGCAGTTAATGTTAGAATATGGGGGGAAAGACGCAATCATGGAGTCTAAGGGAATTATATTTGAGGGAATTCAACTGCAACATCACAATTCTCTTCAACTTCAATCCTCTTAACATTGAAAAGATGATCTAGAGTTAGAAGAACGAAGATGTGGAGGTAGATATAATGTAAGATATGGAGGAATGAAGTTAAAAAGAAGATTGGGTGTTTAATCAAAGTCCAAGCCTAATAACTAAAATCAACCCTCTTTATTTGTAAAATTAAAAATAGTCTTGCATATAATATCCTTTTGATTAGCCGATTCGTTTTTGCTTGTTTTAAAACCCATTTTCAAGGTAATTAGTTTGATTAGTTCTCAACTCGTATCCAATCATCAAAATCAAAATCTCAGTCTCTTTTTTTTTTTTTAAGGCAAATTATCCTTTTACATTGGTTTGAAGGTTTTTTTTTATCATCAGTGAAAAAATTTTATCAAAAGAAATAAAAACAATCAAGAATTACAAATATTATGTTGAAGAAAGGATGATGTAGCGGTACACCACACTCAAATAACTCAAATCTAAATAACATCATAAGATAGAAACCCCCATGCATAAAAAGACCCTAACCCAGAACCATAAAACATAACCCAATCCAAAAACAAAGTTCACGCTCATAACCATAGCCCAAGACTACTGGAAGCAACCCTATCTTGTTGGAAAATAAAAAAAATTAGCGAGTTCTCAAAGCTCTTTTCCAGTGACTTAATTCTCCACTTCAATTTTTTTATTTTGCATTTTAGTGTTGAACATTTTAGCCTTAGTCCAACTTTTTCCGCCCATACCTCTGATTTTTATCTTATCAGAATTCTCCAAAATGCTCCAAGGAATTTCCTCACACCCATCTAATGAATCATAGTTTTGAGATCATCCACTGCTAAATCACATTTACTAATGTTTAAACCCAAACTAGAGAAAGAAGAATCATTTTTCTCCAAAATTCTCGACCCAAAGGATTTAGGCTTAATCCCACCAGAATCATTAACCTTATCAGGCCCAGGAAAAACTTTCGGCAAGCCTAAAATTTTTATCTAAGTGACGACTCAAAGTTACTTCACGGCGGCTCACGGATGACTTTTTCTCTGTATACAATACAACCAAACCAAAGGTCCCTTATTTGTCTGACCTGAGGCGGGCGTGCCACGACCGAAGGCTTGCATGGCATCCACGTTTGTGGCTCTCAGCACGTGTGCAAAGCCAAAGAGCTGTGTCTCTCACCGTCTGTGTCTGAAGTTCAACCAAAACCTCGGTCGGGCGCCACAAATATACTAGCTAGAAGGCATAAGGCTTGTGAAGTTTCACAGATTTCGTCCCATATATATCTGCTGCTCACATAACAGTGATTGCCGGCATGGAAGGCGCACAAGATCATGATGGTCAATCATATTCGTCAGAGGATCAGCTTCAGCAGCAGCAACAATGGAGAACTTGGGACGGTTTGAGAGATGTAGTGCTGTGGAGAAGAAACAAAGCGATGATGAGCGCAACAATCCTGGTGGTGTCCACAGCCGCAGGGGTGTTGCTCCAAGTTTACCAATTCACCGCCCTCACCCTCCTCTGCTGGCTCGCCATTTCCTCCCTCTCTCTCCTCTTCCTTTGGGCTACCTTCCTCAGGCTCATGGGCAAGTAAGCCCCTCTAAACTAAGTACATAACCATACTACGATCACTGGTCATATTCATGATACTAATGGATATAATTTCTGGTGGTGCCAGACCGCCTCCGGATTTGCGGGTTATGGAGATATCGGACCAGCGGGTGCTGGAAGCTGCCCTTACCCTTAAAGCGCTGAGTGAAGCAGGGCTAAGATGGATGTTTCATTTGACAGTGGAAGGGGATTGGCTCGAACTCACTGCCACAATTGCTGGCTTGCTGCTTCTTTCTTATGTCGCCACGTTGTGTGATCTTCCAACACTTGTTTATATGGGTAATTAACTAGCCCAAGGTTAACCTCCAATACGAGTCATTTTTCTCTTAATTAATACAGATTAATTCGTTCTTGTTTTTAACAATTAGGAGTAATAACGGGGATGACGGTTCCAGTCATTTATGAGAATTTTGGGGATAAAATAGGGAGGTGCGGGCAGATGGTGAAAGAACAGGGCAGGAGATGTTACGAGAAGGCTGATGAAAAGGTGATTAGGAAAATCAAGGAGAAGGTCTCCAAGTCCAAGAATTATCACCAAGTTAAGGACAAGAAGATTGAGTGATCCATCCATCTTTCGGCCTTTCACCTTTCATTTTTGGGAGGACATTTGTTTTCTCTTCTTACGAACGCTCCTACTAGTCTTTTTCTTCCTCTTCATATTGCACATGTTTGTACTTATTTGCACCCTAACTTTGTTTGGCCATGAGTAAGCTCAAGTTCTAAGTACCAAATAGGAAATACTCCTGATTCTGATTCATAAAATTAATTTCTAAATATTATTTTTTAAAATGTTTTTTAATACATATTAATATAAAGATGTGTAAGTCAAATTTAAGATAAAAGAAATAAAAGGAACAATTAATGTAAAAGAGAAGGAGTAATAGTTTTTATTAGTTGGTTTTCCTAATATGTTCGTACGAGTTATAAGTGAGCGTCGGCAAAAATGAAGGCACGCTGCTCTTCCTTGCCGTCATTTGATCAAACACCTTCCGGGCATTGTTTTTACTGTCGCATTTTGTTCGCTTATGAACCTGAGAATCGCTAATTAAGCCAAGCCGGGATATTTCTCTGCACCCGTGATTTCTTCGCCCATCCATAGCCTCATCAACACGTTTCACTTCACTGCATGGAGGGTTTCTTCCAGGAAATTTCCGCTGTAGCCGTTCTCCAGTCAACCAAGTGTAAAGGTCAACTTTACAGGAATGTGTGGCCTGCAAGCAAAGTGAAGGCCGCGACAAATTACGACATGTCCTTCTCAAAAGTTTGCGACTTCTGCTTGCTGACATTTGCGATTCAGACCTGGAGCTCGTTGTCTGATGGGAAACAACTACTTCATGGAGAACAAAAAAGGTGAAAAAATGCAGCTTTCTTACGATTTTGTAGTGCCGAAATCCAAGAGTTCTTAGTTTTTCGTCGTCTGGGTGTGTGCGAAACTAAGCAAAAATCATGGCAGCCGCCTTCATAGGTGGAGCTGCGCTAGGTGCAGCGCTTCAGGAGCTCTTGCGAGCAGCTGGGAAAGCAGTTCACAAAGCCAAAATGTTCAAATCCGTTCTGAGGCAGCTCAATTCCACGCTAGAATCGATCATACCGATAACCAAGGATATAGAGTCGATGAACCTAGTCTTAGATCGACCTAAAGAGGAAACAAGAAGGTTAATCGAACTCGTTTCTCGAGGCACGAAGCTTGTCGAGAAATGCTCGGGAGCCAAGGGCTGGGAGTTCTTCAAGAAGCCCTCTTACTCGGACGAGCTTCTTCGGCTGGAAAATTCGATTCGCTCGTTCTTCCAGATCGAGATGCAGGGTCATCAAACCAGAGACATAAAAGAAACTCTGTTGGAAGTCAAGGAGCTGTCCCACCAGTTCAGAAGGTTTAATCGAGATTATGGTAGTGGGGTTGTGGACTATCAGGCACCGTTTGTCGGGCCGTGCCAGGTGCCCGGGCTGACGGCCAATGTTATTGGGTTCGATGTGCCTTTGCAAGAGCTGAAAATGGAGGTCTTCAAGGATGGGACTTCGGTGATTGTGGTCTCTGCTCCTGGAGGATGTGGCAAGTCAACGCTGGTCCGGATGCTCTGCCAAGATGAGGAAGTTCGAGGTATTTTTGCATTCTGGACTTATGACTCGAATTAATGGTTCAGTAGGCAAACTTAAGAATGTTTGTGTTTCTGTAGGCAAATTTAAGGATATTTTCTTTGTCACCGTTTCAAGCTCCCCCAGTTTTGGGGGCATATTGCAACAGTTGCTGCAGTATAGGGGCAATAGCATACCTGATTTTCGAACTGAAGAAGAAGGATTCAACCGCTTGGAACAGTTGTTGAGGCAAATAAACCCAGATCCTATACTGTTAATATTGGATGATGCCTGGTCTGGATCCGAGTTCTTTATTGAGAAACTCAAGTTTCAACTCTCACATTACAAGATTTTGGTGACATCCAGACATGTTCTCCCACGTTTTGATTATACCTATCATCTGAGGCCCCTGAATGGTGAAGATGCTATGACACTTTTCCGTCAATTTGCATTCCACCTTGGAGAAAGCTCTTCCATCCCAAATTCTCTGGTGAAAGAGGTAGCATGTTACAACTTGTATTTTACTTCGTTCTTTGTTTTCCCTTTTTAGAGATTTTCTCTGCGTTTGAATTTCAGTTAGCAGAGGCCTGTAAGGGATCCCCACTAGCACTTAAGGTGGTTGCCAGTTCACTTCGTGGGAAGCATGTAGCAGAATGGTGGAAGAGACGAAAGGACTGGTCTAAAGGGAACTCCATCTTTATGTCCAATATTGAACTGCTTGATTGTCTGAAAACCAGTTTAAATGCCTTGGATAATCAACTGAAGGAGTGTTACTTTGACCTAGCTTCATTTCCTGAAGACCATAGAATTCCTGCTGCTGCCCTAGTTGACATGTGGGTAGAGTTATATGATTTAGAGGATGACAATGAGGCCCTGGTCATTCTTCATCATCTTGCAGAGGCCAACCTAATTAACCTTCTTGTTACAGGGTATTGCAGGCATTACTTTTTTAGCCCTTGGATGTTGTTCAATGTTCATTTCCCTACTGCATCTTGCTTAATTTGCAGGAAGGATACTGATGACTGCAACGAGCTTTTCGTCACGCAGCATGATCTGCTTAGGGAGCTGGCCCTCCATCAGATTCAAAGTAGCTTGGACCCCGAAGAAAAAGGGAAGAGAGTGATTGTTGAAGCTGGAAAGGATCTTCAAAAGAGTTCGTTGATAGAAACCCAGCAACTTCACCATACTCGTCTTCTCTCCATTTCCACAGGTTACTTTCACCATCAGTTACACTTCCTAGTGTATTTCTTTTATACCCTGAACTAAAACCAATTATCAAATGTTCACAGATGAAACGTTTTCATCCAGTTGGCAGGACATAAGAGTACGGGAAGCTAAGGTACTAGTTCTTAATATTCAGAAAAAGAAGTACACTTTCCCTCCATGCATGAGAGGAATGGATAAGCTGAAGGTCCTCATAGTCACAAACAACAGTTCCTACTCAACTGAAGTAACTGACTTTTCACTGCTTCTGTCGCTAATCAATCTCAAGAGACTCAGACTAGAACAAGTTTCAATTCCACACTTTGGTTCAGCCACATCCCATCTAAAGAATCTGCAGAAGTTATCCTTGATCATGTGTAGTGTTGGCCAGGCCTTCAGAAACTGCACCAACAGCATTTCAGATGTCTTTCCAAATCTTCTGGAGATCGAAATTGATTATTCTGAAGACCTGGTGCACCTTCCTGACGGCTTCTGTGGTCTTACCAAACTAGTAAAGCTAAGCATCACCAACTGCCACAAGCTGTGTGTGCTCCCCAAAGATATAGACAAGCTGGAGAACTTGGAACTACTGAGGCTTACTTCCTGTACTAAGCTTCAAGCGTTGCCAGAGGCAATTGGGAGCCTCGTGAAGCTCAAAATTCTGGATATAGCCCACTGCTTGAACGTCAGAGAAATACCAGAACAGATTGGTGAGTTGTGCAATTTGACGAAGCTCGACATGAGAGGGTGCTCTGGTTGTGATCTACC